>UESW01001617.1:146922-298136 GCA_900491605.1 Calamus simplicifolius | reverse complement strand
GCTGTCTGTACTCAGGGTCCCCAGGTTGATGAGGAAGGCATTGCAGGGGTGGGCCAATCGGCCTCTTCTTCTTTAGTCTCCAGTAGTCACTTCATCGGATGGGGATATTGTAGATTGTGTTATGAAGGAGGACCAGGGAAGGGTCCCAGTTTCCTCCACCTTGTAAATGAAGATTCTAGTATGGAATGTACGAGGAGCTCGAAAGCCTTCTTTTCGCTCCTCGTTTAGTAGATTATTGCTGTTACATAAATTTGATATTTGTATTCTCTTAGAAACCAGGTTGTCGGGTGATAGTCTTGCTCGATTTCGTAGACAGATTGCCCGATCCTGGTCTTCTTATGCTGTGGAGGCTGAAGGTTTGGCGGGAGGCATGCTGGCTATCTGGCGTGATGCTGCTGTTACGATTGATGCTTCTCATCAATGTAACCAGCTTATTAGCCTTGTTGTTACTGAGGGGACTTCTGATCCTTGGCTTCTATTAGCAGCTTATGCTAGTACGGACTATCGGGTGAGAAGGGTTCTCTGGTCTGAGCTGCTCTCGCTCCTTGCTCAGGGGTTTCCGACTATTGTGGCGGGGGATTTCAACTGTATCACTGAGGCTAAAGAGAAACGTGGTGGTCGTCGAGTTACTGGCTCAGCTGATATATTGGAATTCAGAACCTTTATTGCTTCCTCTGGATTGATGGATTTGGGATTTGGGGGGCCACAATTCACTTGGTGTAACAATCGCCAGGGGTCGGCCCGGGTCTGGGAAAGACTTGACAGAGCTATGGCTAATCCTCAGTGGCTCCAGAGGTTCTCGATGGTATCTGTCTCTCACCTGCCTCGGATTGCTTCTGATCACTGCCCAATTATGATTTCCACTGAGGTTGATCAGCTTATGCGGAAACAGTTTAGGTTTGAGAAGTTCTGGGCAGGCTATCCTGGTGCTCGTTCCATTATTTCTCAGATCTGGCATACTCCAGTTAGGGGTAATGCTGTTTACCGGCTTTCTCGCCGTCTAAGGATGGCAAGACATCGGCTGTCCAGATGGAACAGAATGGAGGTGGGGGATCTGGTCAGACAAGTTGAAAGTGTTGAAGAGAACATCACTATCTTACAGACTAAGGAGGATCAGGATGGCTTTCTGGTTGATTCAGATATGTCGGTGTTGAGGGAGCTGCTTGCTCGTCATCACTCCCTTCTCCGTCAGCAGGAGATGTACTGGTGGCAGCGGTCTAGGGTCCAATGGATTTGTGATGGGGATCGCAACACCAGATTCTTTCATCAGGCCACCCTAAAGAGGCGGGCTGGTAATAGGGTTCGGAGATTAGTTGATGATGAGGGGAATTCGGGAGGATTTCCACTCTATCCGGGATCTTCTTCTTCATTTCTTCCAGTCTAGATGGACGGAGTCTTCAGGTGTTGGTGGTCCGGTTGTTCAAGTTCCGGAGGCCAGGAAGGTCTCCTCTGTGGATAATGACATGCTTATTCGGACGATTTCTGCTGATGAGGTTAGGGAGGCCCTTTGGGAGCTTCAGTCCGGATAAGGCCCCTGGTCCTGATGGGTTCCCGCCATTCTTCTTTCGTCACTATTGGGACATTATCGGACAGGAGGTTGTTCAGGCCATCCTGGATGTTTTCCATGCTAGACATATTCCTTTAGATTGGAATCAGACTTATATCTCCTTGGTGCCAAAGCGTGTGGATGCTTCCCTCCCGCAGCACTTTCGGCCGATTAGTCTTTGCACTACATTGTACAAGGTCTGTGCTCGTCTTTTAGCTAGCCGCCTTGCTGTGGTGATCCCTCGCCTCATCTCTGTGGAGCAGGGGGCATTTATCAGAGGACGGTCTATTTCTGATAACGTCCTTATAGCCCAGGAGTTTATGCATGACCTTCAGCGTGCCCCGGTCAGCCGATGTCTTATGGCAGTTAAGCTCGATATGGAGCGTGCTTATGATCGTATGTGCTGGGCCTTCTTGTATCGCACTCTTTGGAGTTTGGGTTTGATGGTCTGTTTATTGAATGGATTATGGCCTGTATTGAAAGGCCCTCTTTTTCTCTGATCGTCAACGGTAGCCCGACTGAGTTCTTTCGATCCTCTGTGGGTCTTAGACAAGGCTGCCCTTTATCTCCATTGCTGTTTATCTTGGCTGCGGATGATCTTTCTCGTGCTTTATGTCAGGCTCAGATTGATCGTCGGATCACTCCCTTTATGGCTGAGTCGGAGGGGCCCTCCGTTTCTCACCTACTTTTTGCAGATGACTGTATTCTGTTGGCAGGGCCTCTATTGATGATGCTACGTCATTTCATACTATTATCCAGAGCTATTGTCAGGCCTCGGGTCAAAAGGTCAATTTTCTCAAATCCTCTATATGTTTCAGCCCGAAGACTCCCAGGACCACCAGAGAAGTTATTATTCAGTTGTCAGGTATTACTGCTCAGGCGGATAAGCTTATGTATTTGGGGATTCCCATAACTGGGAGACGTCCCCGATGTTCTGATTATGCAGCGATTGAGAGGCAGGTTCGTCAGCGCATAGAGAGCTGGCAGGTCACTAATCTCTCGATGATGGCCAGGGTCATTATTATTCGCTCGGTTCTGTCCTCTCTTCCCTTGTATCTTATGTCGAGTGCTGCTATTCCTATTACCTGCCTGAAGAGGATTGAAAAATGCTTTCGTGACTTTCTGTGGGCTTCTATGCAAGGAGGTCACGGGATGCATCTTTTATCTTGGGATATGGTCTGTATGCCTATCCAAGAGGGTGGTCTTGGTATTCAGTCTCTTATTACTCGTCGAGAGGCCCTTCTTGCTAGACATGCTTCGAGATTCCTTATGGAGCCGCATTGCCTCTGGAGTTCGCTGATGCGCTCGAGGTATGGTGATTGGTCGTCTGACTCGTCTATTTCTCCGCCTCGTGGTTGTTCCTCCTTCTGGAAGGCGGTTTGTCATTATGGCCAGACTATTTTGGAGCATACATCGTGGATGATTGGAGATGGCTCATTGGTCAATGTTGTCCAGGATTCATGGTTTGCTGAGCTTCCTCTTTCTAGGTGGCCAACCTTCATCAGCATTGATGTCCCATCTAACTTAAGGGTTAAGGATTTGATCTCCTCTGATCCCCCAGCTTGGCATATCCCTTTGGTGACCAGCTTCTTTGGATTGGATCTCTCTCGCCGGATTGTCTCGATGCCTCTTATCTCTGAACACTCTTCGGACACCAGGATCTGGCAGAGAACTTGTCTTTCTAAGGCTCCCTCTAGGGATCTGGTCAACTTGTTTAGGACTCAGTCCCAGCGTTCGGTTAACGCAGCTTGGATTTGGAAGCTTCCTATTATCCCCAGGGTTCAGCTGTTCATTTGGAAGCTTTTTTGGGACTGTCTCCCTACTTGTGGTCTTCTTTCGCGTAGGGGCTTATCTATTCAGCCGACCTGTCCTTTATGCTTTCTAGAGGAGGAATCTACAGATCATGCTATCTTTAGTTGCCCCAGAGCTAGACAGGTTTGGATCATGATTGGTTACATTAGAAGCCAGGATGACTTGGACTCTCATCATTCTTCCTTTCTCTCTGATCTCCGGGAGGGCTCCATTCAGAAGAAAGGTTTGTGGGCGACTACGGCGTACCAGATCTGGCTGTCCAGGAATCTGTTCATTTTCACTGGACAAAATCTTTCTACTCTTAGCATTGTGAGGAAGGTTAGACTCTTGATGGCGGACTATGCCCGTGTTGGCTTTGACACCTTTGGCCTCTGGGGTTCCCCTGCTGCTTCGGCAGCGAACCGGCAAACGGTTTTCATTTCTTGGGAACCCCCTCCTCCAGGGGTGTTAAACTCAACTTTGACGGGAGTGTCCGTGGTAGAGCTGCTGGATCTGGTTTTGTTATCCGCGGTTCTTTTGGTGGTTTATTGGCAGCTGGAGGATTTGGCTCTCTTGACTCCTCTGTCCCCATGTCTGAGCTCCATGCGGCCTGGGTGGGTATTCCTTTGCTGTTCGTACTCTCACGTCCAGAGGCTCTTCATCGAGGGTGATTCCATGACGGTCATCTCTTGGTTGAAGAAGAAGACTTGCCCTTCTGGTCATACCAATCCGATCCTTAGGGATATTTGGTCTTTGCTGCGGGAGGTCGATGATGTCCAGATCCGCCATATCTTCCGGGAGGCCAATGCGGCGGCGGACTGGGTTGCATCCTTTGTGGCCCAGCATGCTGGGTCGTGGACGTGGAGGGTTGGCGATCCCTGCCCTATTCCTTTGAAGCAAATTTTGTACTTGGATCTTTCTGGGCTGACTCGCACTAGATGAGTGTGATCGCCCGCTTGTACCAAAAAAAAAAAAAAAAAAAAAAACAACAGTGTTATATTTGGTTTTTTTTTTCTAAATATTTGTCAGGCATAATTATTACATGGTTTTCAGACAATGCATAAATCAAAGCAAATTTCGAGTTCATAAAAAATGTCTTCTTACAATGAGTAAAACAAAATTTATAGAAATCGATGCAGTAGCTTGGTGGTAGTAGGAGCCGCTTAATATTTCAAAAGAAAATTTTTATTTTCAATATTTTTTTACATTTTTGATAATAAAACATATGTATTATTATTATTTAAATTCTAAGAATAAAAATATATTTGATATCTCCTATTATTTTTTATAATAGGAGCTACTTAGAGCCTGCCTAGTTCATTGGAATGATCCTCTAAAATCAAAAACAGAATCACAACTTCTGATTTTAAGTGTTTATTTGGTTAGGATTTGATTTTGATTCCATTTGTAATCTAAATTTCGTATTAGAGAAAATTAAAAATTTAGATCTCTACGATTGCAAATTCATGGCAACCAACTATAACTTAATGTATTTTACAAATATATATTTATTTAATATAATATATAATATTATATAATATTATATTTTTTTATTAACTTATATTATATATAATAATATTTTATCATATATAAGAAATTATAATATTATATTTATATAATATAATATAGATTAATGCATTATAATAATATATTATTATGTAATATTTATATATACTATAAATAATATCTTATGTATTGATTTCCGAAATAAAGTTACTTTTTAAAAAAAGTGAAAATATCTTTGGCTACAATGCAACGAAGGCATATTTGGTATCACCTTTTTTATTTTATTTTTAAAAGTAACTTTCATTATTTACCAAAAAATGTGCAAGTAAAATTTTTCAATTCTATTTTTTCAAGGTAACTTTTTTTTTTTGGAAACTGAGAAAACTTTTTAAAAAATAATATATTATTGATATATAAGAATAATCTTTATTAGTATTATGATTATATAGCGATATTTATTAAAAAATATAAAAAATATTATTATATTAATACATAATATATTGTCATTATATATAATGTATTATGTATTTTAATATATATAAAATATCATATTGGATTTATATAATAATAGTTTATTATAATATATTATTACATCATAATATTATAATATTGTACGAATAATATATATATATATTATTATATACTATATTGTAAATAATAATAATTGATACGGTTGACCGTTTCCCCGGGGTAGTATTATCTTCTGCGCGGTTTTTGAAAGCAATGATGTGACAACAAAACCCAAGGCCTCCAGCGTCGGCCTCCAGCGTCGGTCTCCAGCGTCGACCTTCAGCGTCGGCCTTCAGTGCCGGCCTCCAGCGCCGGCTTCCAGCGTCGGCCTCCAGTGCCATCCTCCAGTGTCGGCCCCCAGCGTTGGCCTCCAGCAACAGCACCAAAGACCGGCACCCAGCGTCGGCATCAAAGTTACACGTTAACACCAAAGACAGACGTTCAGCATCGGTCTCTAGTGCCGACCCCCAGCGTCGGCCTCCAGTGCCGTCCTCCAATGTCGGTCCTCAGCGCCGACCTCCTGTGCTAGAACTCTGACTCCGGCCTCCTGCATTGGCTCCGGCCTCCGGCATCGGCCCCTAGCGTCGACCCGCAATATCTCCCACACACAATGTAATTTCATACAACCGACCCGCAATCTAAGCACCTCGCTCACCAAAATCACGGGCAAGTGTTAGCCTGATAGGCAGTTATCGCTATAAGCGGCCCTTATCCAGCAACAGTCCAAACGACTTGCCGTTCGATAAAACACACAACGGATTCGACGGTTCCCACAGACCGAGGTAAACGGGATCCCCAACAGGTATAAAAAGAGGACCCGTGCTCCATGCAAGGGGACTCTCTCTGGAACTTCCTCTAGAACAATTCTACAAAAATCATATCCCTGTTCGACGACTCACTAACTTGGGCGTCGGAGGGTCCCCACCGGAACCACCGGTCCGGGACTTTTTGCAGGCTCCAGGAGGAAGACGGCGGCCTCTCTGCGCACACGGTGATCCAAGCCTGCCCAACGTTCATCATATGTGATTCGGCCGCAACAGATTGGCGCGCCAGGTAGGGGGTGCAGACCAGGTCGAAAATTCTCCCTGGAACCCCTTCAGTTTTGCAAAGGAAGCGATGGTGACTACGCGAGCACAAGAGGCTTCCTCCAGCCAGGCAGCCGGGCACATCCCGCGAGCTGAGCATTCGGAGGCCAACCCCCATGCTCCACCCCTCGCACCGACAAGCCAGCCCGACCGGCTTGATGTTCTAGCCCACCAGGTCCAGGATCTGACGACGATGGTCCGGGGGCTGCAAGAGCGTTATTTGGCTGCTGTAACTCAACCCCCTGTGATGGACGAAGGGGTGCGAGGAACAGTTCAGTCTCACCAAGGAGGGACCCCGCCTGAGGTCTCTCACCGCTCACCCCCCGAACCTCATCACCAAGGGACCTCGAAGCGACGACGGTCTCCCTCCCGCCGCTCCGGTCGTTCCCGCCACCGACTGGAAGAAAAAGAACCCAAGCGGGCGCGTTCTTTGCGCCGGCGATCTCCTTCAGCTCCTTCTTCCGACTCATCTCGAGGTGACACTCCCCGAAAAACCACCCGTCGGGCTGAGCAAAGGCTTGACGATTATCATCGACGGTTGGACGAGCTCAGCCGCCGGATCGCCGATCCTTACGCGGCCGAGTATGAGCATCGTCCCCCGCTTTCTCGCCGTATCATGGAGGAACCGGTTCCTCCCCGGTTCCGTCTCCCTCAGTTGGATCCATATGATGGAACGACGGACCCCCTGGACCATCTGGAAAGCTACAAGGTCCTCATGCAGGTTCAGGGAGCGACGGACTCCCTTCTGTGCATCGCCTTCCCGGCCACGCTCCGCAAGGCGGCACGCGCGTGGTACTCCCGTCTGCCTCCACGCAGCATCAACTCGTTTCAGCAACTTGAGCGATCTTTCCTGGCTCATTTTGATGCCTGTCAAAAGATCCCACGAGTCGTAGATAGTCTCTTCGCTGTCCAGCAGAAGAGTGGCGAGACCTTAAAGGATTTCGTCGCTCGATTTAAGGAAGCAGCGTTGGAGGTGTACAACCTGGAAGACTCTGTGGCCACCTTGGCCCTGAAGCGGGGACTTCGCCCATCCAGATTCGCCTACTCCCTAGATAAGAAGCCTCCGTTCCTACGCCGAGCTTCTGAGCCGGGCACAGAAGTACATCCGCGCTGACGAAGCGGATTCTTCCAGGAGAGAAGTTGACAAGAACCCCGGTAATAAACCGCCGCCTACTAATCTCACCGGTGCATGACCTCGAAAGCCCGAGCCTCCACGATGCTCAGATCGCCGACCACAGGCGCTGGTTCCCAAAGAGCAGTTTACTCCCCTCATGGCTCCCATCTCTCACATCCTACTGGAGATCGAGGAGGAACCCTATTTCAAGCGTCCGGCTCCCTTGAAGCCTGGGGCCCCCGCAACAAGGAGTTTTACTGCCGATATCACCGGGACTACGGTCACGACACCGAAGACTGCCGCCACCTAAAAAAGGCTATCGAGGAGCTGGTTCAGCAAGGTCACCTGGGCAAATTTGTTCGACGGGGAAATCTCCCCACGTCGGGTCCCCCGGTGCCCCCGGGTCGCTCGGCTGGTGTGGATAATACCCCAACTGAAAAAACCATAGCTATGATCTCCTGGGGAGCGGACGGTGGTTCGAAGAGGCCGCGAGAGGGAATAGACTCTGTAATACCTTTCTTCGGAAAGGATCTAGATGGGGTAGTTAATAAACATGACGACAGCATCGTGGTGTCCATGACTATAGCTAAACACCCTGTAAAAAGAATTCTAATTGATAGTGGGAGCTCTGTGGATGTCTTGAGTTACGAGGCTTTTGTTCGGATGAACTTATCAAGGTCTTTACTCCGACCCGTTGCCACACCGCTAATGGGCTTCACGGGAGACTCAGTAAGCGTCGAAGGCGAAATTGCTCTCCCGGTCACGGCTGGAACTCCTCCATGTCAGAGCACCGTGGTCATAAACTTCTTGGTGGTCCGGGTCCCGCTGGCTTATAACGCCATCTTGGGAAGACCGGGGCTGAATCTGCTAGATGTCGTGATCTCCACTAAGAGATTATTGGTAAGGTTTCCCACCAATGAAGGGATCGAGAAATGAAGGGGGAGCAAAGCCCACTTCCACCTTGCTACCATCTGTCACCCAGCCGCTGAACGCAGAGTCAGCGACAGCCCCTGAGTCGCTCGATCCTAGGGAGTTGGGAAGAAGGGGAGAGCCGGCAGAGCACCTTCTAACCCTCCCCATGGGTGATGACCCGGCAAGGACTGTTCAGCTAGGGGCGTCGCTCCCAGAAGAGGCACGCCATCAACTCCTTACTTTCCTGCGTGCCAACACCGATGTCTTCGCATGGTCATCCTCCGACATACCGGGCGTCCTGAAGAAGTAATCACCCATCGGCTTAACCTCAAGCCAGAGTGTCGGCCGGTCCGACAGAAAAAGAGAAACTTTGCTCCAGACAGACAGAAAGCTATCGACGAGGAGATCCGCAAGTTAATGGCTGCGGGCCATATTCGGGAGGTCCACTATCCTGAATGGTTAGCTAATGTGGTGCTAGTCCGCAAGGCCAACGGAAGCTGGAGAATGTGTGTAGATTTCACCGACCTCAACAAGGCATGCCCCAAAGATAGCTTTCCCCTACCTCGAATCGATCAATTGGTGGACGCAACATCCGGCCATGAGGTCCTTAGCTTCATGGATGCTTTCTCCGGATACAACCAGATCCGGATGAATCCGGCGGATGAAGAGCTACCTCCTTCATAACTGAAAAGGGTCTATATTGCTACAAGGTGATGCCTTTCGGGTTAAAGAATGCGGGGGCCACTTACCTAGAGGCTGATGAACAAGGTCTTTGAAGGACAGATAGGGCATAATATGGAAGTATATGTGGATGACATGCTGACGAAAAGCGTTCATGCCAACGACCACATCGCGGACCTGGCAGAAACTTTTGACAGCCTTCGTCGATACCAGATGAAGCTGAACCCTCGCAAGTGCGCATTCGGGGTAACAGCTGGGAAGTTTTTGGGTTTCATGGTAACCCGGAGAGGGATTGAAGCAAACCCGGACAAAGTCCAAGCCATCTTGGACATGAGGCCTCCTGCCAACAAGAAGGAAGTGCAACGCCTGACAGGAAGAATAGCCGCCCTAAGCCGCTTCCTATCCAAGTCCGCTGAAAGGTGTTTGCCTTTCTTCAAGGCACTTCGCAGAATCAACAAGTTCGAGTGGACGAAAGAATGCCAGGAGGCGTTCGAAGGGTTAAAGGAATTCTTATCTACCCCCCGCTGCTAGCCAAGCCGACGGGTGGAGAAGAACTCCTTCTGTACCTCGCAGCCTCTCCTGAAGCTGTCAGCTCTGTGCTGGCCCGTGTGACATTGATGGCACACAAAGGCCAGTATACTATACAAGTAAGGTGCTTCATGACGCAGAGACTCGATACTCAAACATGAAAAAATCATCTTTGCATTAATCGTGTCTGCCCAGCGTCTGCGGCCGTACTTCCAAGCCCACCCGATCGCGGTGGTCACTGACCAGCCTCTAAAGACAGTTCTAGCTCGTTCGGATACTTCTGGCCGGCTGGCCAGGTGGGCCCTCAAGCTGGGGGAGTTTGATCTGTCTTTCCGCCCTCGTTCGGCCATGAAGTCCCAAGTCTTGGCAGATTTTTTGGTCGAATGTACTTGGGGAACAGAGTCACCTAAAGAACTCCGGCGGCCACTCAACCCCTTGGAACCGGTGATGATGAGTGGGTCCTTCACGTGGATGGGGCATCGAACTCTCAAGGGAGCGGAGCAGGCCTCATCTTGGCCAACTCGGATGGGGTGGTGACTGAGTGTGCACTTCGCTTCCTCTTTCCAGCCACTAATAATCAGGCGGAATATGAGGCTTTGTTATCCGGAGTAAGATTGGCTCGAGAGCTTGGGGTGAAACGCCTTAGAGCTTTTACCGACTCCCAACTGGTTGCCGGTCAGATTACAAAGGAGTACGAGGCGAAGGATCCCATCATGGCCCGCTACTTAGACGCGGTGCACTCAATGGTTTCCCCATTCACTCACTTCAGCGTCAGCTACATCCCTCGACAAGAGAATGCTAGAGCCGACGCCCTATCCCATCTCGCCGCCTCCGCTGATGGGATGTTGGGAAAGGCTTATGTGGAGCACTTAGAAGCCCCGAGCATTGATGTACCAAGAGAAACTTTGCCAGTGGAGCAGGAGCCCTCCTGGATGGACGCCTATGTTCAATACTTTACTGAGGGCATCTTCCCAGAAGACCCTGCTGAAGCTAGGAAACTTAAAAGACGAGCCCCAAAGTTCTTCCTTATGGAGGGAAAGCTCTACCGAAGGTCATTCTCATACCCTATCCTCAGGTGTGTCGGTTCCACCGACGCCAATTATATTTTGTGAGAGATACACGAGGGGATATGCGGAAGCCATCTGGGGGGCAGGGCCCTTGCATATAAAGCTCTACGTCAGGGGTATTATTGGTTGACAATGAAAGAGGATGCATCTGAGCTCGTTAAAAGATGTGACAGCTGCCAGCGTCATGCCAACGTCCAACATCAACCGGCGTCCCAGCTGACCCCTCTAGTTGCACCGTGGCCCTTCGCACAGTGGGGCATGGACATCCTGGGACCTTTCCTCCTGCCTCCGGACAACGTAAGTTCCTAGTTGTGGCCGTCGATCATTTTACTAAATGGATCGAGGCGGAAGCTCTCGCTAAGATCACGAAAGCCAAAGTAAGGGCTTTCTTTTGGAAATCCGTGGTGTGCCGGTTCGGGTTACCGCACACCCTAGTTACAGACAACGGCCGACAGTTTGATAACACGGCCTTCCGGGAATTCTGCGAGGGCCTGGGTATCCGTCACCGATTCACCTCTGTAGGGCATCCCCAAACCAACGGTGCAGCCGAGGTGACCAATCGCATCATCCTCCAAGGGCTCAGGGCTCGGCTAGATAGCTGTAAAGGGCGCTGGGTGGAAGAACTTTCTAGTGTGCTATGGGCCTACCACACGACACCACGAGCACCCACAGGGGAAACCCCTTTCAGCTTGGTCTTTGGGACCGAGGCGGTCATCCCCATGGAAATAGGAGCTCCTAGTCCCCGGACAGAATTATACCACGAAGAAAGCAACTCAAACCAGCTAAGGGCTGATCTGGATTTGGTGGAAGAATTGCGAGATCAAGCGCAACTTCGTATGGCAGCGTTTCGTCAGCGAGTGGCCAAACACTACAACTCTCGGGTGCGACCCAAGACATTCCGGCCAGGAGACCTTATCCTACGAAGAGCTGAAGTATCAAAGCCGACGGAAGGGGGCAAGCTAGCACCAAAATGGGAAGGACCATACCGTGTCAAGGAGGTGCTCCACCATGGGGCGTATAAAGTAGAAGAGCTAGACGGGAAACCGCTCCCTCGAACTTGGAATGCCGACAACTTATGCCGGTACTATCAATAGAACTCTATCGTTATTAATTTGAATCTGTTTGATGCATGAATAATAAACATGTTCTTATTTTCGAATGAGTATGTTTAACAAAAGACCAACTACGCGTTGGCACCTAAGACCATCGTCCAGCGTCGGCAATAAAGACCAACTCCGCGTTGGCACCAAGGACTGGCGCCCAGCGTCGGCAACAAAAGACCGGCGCCCAGCGTTGGCAACAAAAGACCAACTACGTGTTGGCACCTAAGACTGTCGTCCAGCATCGGCAATAAAGACCAACTACGCGTTGGCACCTAAGACCGGCACCCAGCGTCGGCAATAAAGACCAACTCCGCGTTGGCACCAAAGACCGGCGCCCAGCGTCAGCAACAAAGACCAACTGCGCGTTGGCACCTAAGACCGTCCCAGTGTCGGCAATAAAGACCAACTCCGCGTTGGCACCAAAGACCGGCGCCCAGCGTCGGCAACAAAAGACCAACTACGCGTTGGCACCTAAGATCGTCGTCCAGCGACGGCAATAAAGACCAACTACGCGTTGGCACCTAAGACCGGCGCCCAGCGTCGGCAATAAAGACCAACTCCGCGTTGGCACCAAAGACCGGCGCCCAGCATCGGCAAAAAGACCAACTGCGCGTTGGCACCTAAGATCATCGTCCAGCGTCGGCAATAAAGACCAACTACGCATTGGCACCTAAGACCGGCGCCCAGCATCGGCAATAAAGACCAACTCCGCGTTGGCACCAAAGACCGGCGCCCAGCGTCGGCAACAAAAGACCAACTGCGCGTTGGCACCTAAGACCGTCGTTCAGCGTCGGCAATAAAGACCAACTCCGCGTTGGCACTAAAGACCGGCGCCCAGCGTCGGCAACAAAAGACCAACTGCGCGTTGGCACCTAAGACCGTCGTCCAGCGACGGCAATAAAGACCAACTACGCGTTGGCACCTAAGACCGGCGCCCAGCGTCGGCAATAAAGACCAACTCCGCGTTGGCACCAAAGACCGGCGCCCAGCGTCGGCAACAAAAGACCAACTACATGTCGGCACAAAAGACTGGCCCAACATCGGCAACAAAGACCAACTACGCATTGGCACCAAAGACCGGCACTTAGCGTCGGCAGCAAAGACCAACTACGCGTTGACACTAAGGACCAGCGCCCCGCGTTGGCAATAGCAACTGACACCCGCATTACCACTGAATATTGGCCTTGTCAACACTTAAGACGGCGTTACGGCTCGCGGTCCTATTTAGCGTAACCTACTGTACATAATCCTATCAATTGGCGGTTCACAGCAGTTTGAACAAATGAAGTTAATCATAATCGAAGGGGTGAAAGAGATTGAAAACACTCATTGATAGTAAAGGTTACAAAATTGCCGACTCAGGTCAGGCACAACCGATACAAGGAGAAAAACCAAAAGCTGTTAATGACCATCCGGAGCCGAGGCGTCATCCTCAGGGACATCGTCGGGCTTCAGCCCGTCGATATCCTCCAGGTCGTAAAGCTCCTGGATTTTATCTTTACAATCTTGGAAGCCGGCGTCATAAGCTAGCGCCGCTGACTCGGCTACCTCATTGTCGAAGGGTTCGGATTTCTTATAATCTTCTACGCATCGGCCCCCTTCTTTTCAGCCTCGATGGCCCTCCTCTGGGCCTCCGCCACTGTCGCCTCCAGATCCGCAATTTTAGTTACGTATTGGCGGGTGGCTTCCTTGGCCGCATTTGTCTCAGCGGAGGCAGAACTCAGTTGAGTCTTTAAAACACATACCTCCAGTTCTGTCGCCCCCAGCTTCTCCTCAGCCGCTCTTTGTTTTTCCTCTGCCACCTAAACATTGTGCAGCTCATTGGCGGCACGGCGCTGAGCAACCTCCAGCGCATATTCAGCCTTTTCGGCTCTAAGCCGAGTAACCTCGATCTCACCCTTCAGGGTGGCCCGAGTATCCTCTAGAGCCATCGCCGCCTTCTCTGCTTTGACTTGGAGGGAGACCATCTCCTCCCGCGCTTGTTCAATGGCGGTGTCGCTCAGAGTCCAGAGGTTTTAAGGGACAAGAGAATTCAAGGCCTGGAAAAAATATCCAGATATAAAGAAAGAAAAAGAGGGGAAGGAAAAGGACAATAATGGCACAGAAACTCACCCAGAGATGCGCCACCGAGGCTTCACAAAAAAAGGCGACTCTCCCTTGACCTCGGAGGTATTCTTGCACCTCATCCACTGAGGCTTCCTCTATGATCCGTGCAGCCCAGCGGCCGTGGTTTGCCAGCAGCGACTGGAAGGAAGGATCGACGCCCCTCTCTTCCCTGGACGTCGGCCCTACAGAGGCTGATTCCGCCTCTGAGCCTGCTGCCTCCGGCTCTTTCGCTGGCTGAGGCGCTTCGGCTGTCGCCCCCGCGGGGGGCAGGGCAGCGATTGGAGTCGCCACTATTGCTGCCGAAGTTTTGTCCATCTCTTTGAACGTGGGAGACGGCGTCTTCCCCTCGGGAGATAAGTCGAGCAAGATAATCGGAGGAGCCGAAGCTGGAGATTCTCCCTCCGGTGGGTTCCGTTCCACCTCACCGGCCTCGGCCTTCGCCGCGTCTGCCGTGACGGGTTCGTCGGCTTGGATTTGAGCCGCCTCGCTTACGCACAAGGATTCCACTGTTTTGGCCCCCTGGGCCTCGGCCTCCTCAGCGTCGGCCCTTTTGGGGCCGCCCTTCTTCAAGACCTTGGCACGGAGGGGCTTAACGACTTTAGCCCCTCCGGTGTCGACCCTCCCAGCGTCGGCCCTCCTGGGAACTTTAGCGGCGGCCCTTCCTTCGGCAGGAGGCGCAGTCCCGGCAGCCTTCCTCTTCCTGGCGGCCACCTGTTTAAGCTTATGCAGCGTCGGCGCCATCCCTACACAATCAAAGGATAGTTATAAAAAAAAAAAAAGAGAGAGAAAAAGAGAAGCAGAGGAGAAGAGAGGCGAGTAGTCTAGTGCTCACCCCTCGCGGGAATTAGACCGGCACGGTGAAGATTCTCCTCGGCTAGAAGCTTATTACACCGAGGAATGTCGGCAGTCAGAAGCTGCCCAAACGCCATCCGGTCTCGTGGAAGGATGGAGGGGTCCCTATTGGCGTCGATGTTGGGTATCCCCCAGCTTCCATGAACCCCGCTGATGTCTGCAAAGAAAAACTTGTCCTTCCACCCTTTAACGGAGGAAGGAAGGCACAGTTTAAGAATCCTATTGGACCTAGGGGTGAAGGACCACCAACCCGACTGTTTGCGAAGGGTATAGAAGCTGCGGAATAGGAAATACTAGCCTCAATGCCCTGCAGGTGGCAGAGTACTAAAAAACCAACAATGGTTCGGATGGAGTTGGGAACTAGTTGGGAAGGGGTCAAGGAGTAACGGTCTAGAAGATTAAGAATGAAAGGGTGGATCGGTAACCGGAGCCCGGCCTTAAAAAAGGCTCCATACAAAGCAACCCTTCCGGAATGGGAAGAGGTTACCCTGTCGTTAGGGGTAGGGAAGAACAGATGAAGGTCGGGAGGGAAGCTATACCTGGCCCTTAAGTTTGCTATATCTTGAGCAGACATGGAGGACGCAGTCCCTTCGGGGGACTCCTTGGTAACCCTAGAAGGACCGGCAGCCGCCGACCAGTTCCGGACGGAAGTCCGCCCGCCGGCCGGACGAATCCCGGTTAGGGGACGATTGACTGGTCGTTGCTCCGGTGAGTGGTTAGAAGAAGGGGTGGACCATTGGCTGGACAGGGAATCGAAAGTCTGGGAAAGATGGTGGGAACCCCCCCAGGAACCAGAAATGGAGCAAGAAGGAGAGGAAGCCATGGGAACTAACCTGAAAAGAAAAACTCGAGCCAAGAACAGAGCACGGAGAGAATGGAAGAAGTGGGGAAGATAGGAAGATAAGGGCTATTTGTCCTCATGACACCATCTTGAAACACCCCACGATCGTCCGATCTGACCATGCGTCCATCTTCAGTTGGGAGGCGCTTCGACGACCTGCCAATGTGATAAGCTCGAAAAGACCACCAGTGAAAAGGGGGGCGTTAACCTTATCGCAATGATACCGTTCGCCTTTTCATGGCACTGCCCGAGGGAAATCCTCCCTAATCCCAACAAAGGTGAAATAATGGCACAAAAACTGGCCACCTAGAGGATATTCACACCCCTTTCGCGGGTAAGTAAACGCTCACCCATCTCAGGGGCGGGGGGCATCTGATACGGCTGGTCGTTTCCCCGGGGTAGTATTATCTTCTTCGCGGTTTTCGAAAGCAATGATGTGACAACAAAACCCAAGGCCTACAGTGCCGGCCTCCATCGTCGGTCTCCAGCGTCGGCCTCCAGCGTCGGCCTCCAGTGCCGGCCTCCAGCGCCGGCTTCCAGCATCGGCCTCCAGTGCCGTCCTCCAGTGTTGGCCCCAGCGTCGGCCTCCAGCAACAGCACCAAAGACCGGCACCCAGCGTCGGCATCAAAGTTACACGTTAACACCAAAGACAGACGTCCAGCGTCGGTCTCTAGTGCCGACCCCCAGCGTCGGCCTCCAGTGCCGTCCTCCAGTGTCGGTCCTCAGCGCCGACCTCCTGTGCTAGAACTCTGACTCCGGCCTCCTGCATTGGCTCCGGCCTCCTGCATTGGCTCCGGCCTCCGGCATCGGCCCCTAGCGTCGGCCCGCAGTATCTCCCACACATAATGTAATTTCATATAGCCGACCCCACAATCTAAGCACCTCGCTCACCAAAATCACGGGCAAGTGTTAGCCTGATAGGCAGTTACTACTATAAGCGGCCCTTATCCAGCAACAGTCCAAACGACTTGCCGTTCGATAAAACAGCACAACAGGACGGATTCGACGGTTCCCACAGACCGAGGTAAACGGGATCTCCAACAGGTATAAAAAGAGGACCCGTGCTCCATGCAAGGGGACTCTCTCTGGAACTTCCTCTAGAACAATTCTACAAAAATCATATCCCTGTTCGACGACTCACTAACTTGGGCGTCGGAGGGTCCCCGCCGGAACCACCGGTCTGGGACTTTTTACAGGCTCCAAGAGAAAGACGGCGGCCTCTCTGCGCACACGGTGATCCAAGCCTGCCCGACGTTCATCATATGTGATTCGGCCGCAACAATAATAATTACCAAACTTTTTTTATTATCTGAATTGCTATAATAATAATAATAATAATAATGGTGACTATTAAACATGTTTTTAGTATCGAAAATGTCAAAAAAAAAATCTATGTTTCTATTTTTTTAAAAAAAAGCGGCAACAATGCTAAATATCGGTTACATATATTTTTATATTAAAATCCAAATCTAATAAGTCTTTAAAATTTTAAAAATATAATTAAATCCAGATCTAATCATAAAATTTTAAAAATATAATGGGACTTTAAAATTTTATACTAAATTTTCTTTTAGCGTATGAAAATTGTCATGACAAATTTTTTTGAATGATTAAAAATAATAATTTAAATATGACTTAATTCTATGCAAATATCTAAAAATTAAAATTAATGTTGTTAGCTTTTTTTAGTTTAAATAAATTGCTGCGAGTTGATTTGATTGGATTTTGAGCTCGGCTTTAGTCCTACCTTGAGCTAAGCGCCTAAGCTTCGGCTTGAAAAAGAAAAAGAAAAAAAAAAAAAAAAATTTGAAGGGCCTCATGTAGAGGTGGGCACTGGGCCGCGCCGCCTATGGCACGGTATGGCCAAGGCCCAGATGGGCCGTGCCAGGCATGGTCCGGTATAACCGGTATACCGGACCATGCCAGGCCCAAAAAATTTTTTCTGTTGGCCCAGTACGGCACGACCCATGATAGGCCTGGGCCGGCACGGCCCATCTAGGCCTGCCCGTGCATGGCTCAAATAAAAAAATTTGTAAAAAAATATTTTTTTGATAAATTAAAAAAATTATTAGGAATAAAGAAATTTTATTAATATAAAGCCATTTTAATGGTGGGGGATTTGGCATAGACCCCTACCAGTTTATTAATTTAAAATTAAAATGGTACAGAAGGGAAGGAGGTTAGGCCTGACCTCCAGAACATAATACAATAAGTAAAGAGAAAAAAATAGAAAGATCGCAACCGTCGGATCATCACCGATCGGATGGATCGCAACCATCGGATCGATCATCGCCGATCGGGATCATGGCATGGATCGATCGCAACCGTCGGATCATCTCCGATCGGATGGATCGCAACCGTCGGATCGATCATCATCGATCGGGATCATGGCTTGGATCGATCGCAACCATCGGATCATAGCTTGGATCGATCGCAACCATCGGATCATCTCCAATCGAATCGATCGCAACCGTCGGATCATCGCCGATCGGATGGATCGCAACTGTCGAATCGATCATCCCCAATCAGGATCATGGTTTGGATCGATCGCAACCATCGGATCGTCTCCGATCGGATCGATCGCTACGGTCCGATCGATCATCACCAATCGGGATCATGGCTTGGATCGATCGCAACCGTCGGATCATCGCCGATTGAATGGATTGCAACTATCGGATCGATCATCCCCGATCGGGATCATGGCTTGGATCGATCGCAACCATCGGATCGTCTCCGATCGGATTGATCACAACGGTCCGATCAATCATCGTCGATCGGGATCATGGCTTGGATCGATCGCAACCATCAGATTATCGCCGATCGGATGGATCGCAACTGTCGGATCGATCATCCCCGATCAGGATCATGGTTTGGATCGATCGCAATCATCGGATCGTCTCCGATCGGATCGATCGCAACGGTCCGATCGATCATCACCGATCGGGATCATGGCTTGGATCGATCGCAACCGTTGGATCATCACCGATCGGATGGATCGCAACCATCGGATCGATCATCATCGATCAGGATCATGGCTTGGATCGATCGCAACCATCGGATCATCGCCGATCGGATGGATCGCAACCGTTGGATCGATCATCGCCGATCGGGATCATGGCTTTGATCGATCGCAACCATCGAATCGTCTCTGATCAGATTGATTTAAAATCAAAATGGTACAAAAGGGAGGGGGGCTAGGCCTGACCTTCAAAACAAAATACAATAAGTAAGGAGAAAAAAATAGAAAGATCGCAACCATCGGATCATCGCTGATCGGATGGATCGCAACTATCGGATCGATCATCCCCGATCGGGATCATGGCTTGGATCGATCGCAACCGTCGGATCGTCTTCGATCGGATTGATGCAACGGTCCGATCGATCTTCGTCGATTGGGATCATGGCTTGGATCAATCGCAACCATCGGATCATCACCAATCGGATGGATTGCAACTGTCAATCGATCATCCCCGATCAGGATAATAGTTTGGATCGATCGCAACCGTCAGATCATCTCCGATCGGATCGATCGCAACGGTCCGATCGATCATCACCGATCGGGATCATGGCTTGGATCGATCGCAAATGTTGGATCATCGCCGATCGGATGGATCGCAACCGTCGGATCGATCATCGCCGATCGGAATCATGGCTTGGATCGATCGCAACCATCAGATCATCTCCGATCAGATTGATCGCAACTGTCTGATCGATCATCGCCGATCGGGATCATGACTTGGATCGATCGCAACCGTCGGATCATCTCTGATCAGATGGATCGCAACTATTGGATTGATCATCGCCGATCGGGATCATGGCTTGGATCGATCGCAACCGTCGGATCATCTCCGATCGGATTGATCGCAACGGTCCGATCGATCATCGTTGATCGGGATCATGGCTTCGATCGATCGCAACCGTCGGATCATCGCCGATCGGATGGATCGCAACTATCGGATCGATCATCCTCGATCAGGATCATGGCTTGTATTGATCATAACCGTCGGATTGTCTTCAATCGGATTGATCATCGCCGATCGAGATCATGGCATTGATCGATCGCAACCGTCGGATCGTCTCCGATCGGATCGATCACAATCGTCGGATCCATCATTGCCGATCGGGATCATGACTTTGATCAGCTGGCTGGTGCCTAGGCATCAGCCAGTGCCTAAGCGCACGCCTATGCACCAGCCGTGCCATGGCAACAAAACGGCCCTGCTAGCACGGCCCACAAAACGGCCCAGAAGGGCCGTTTTGGCACGGCCCACGGCCCATTTCTTGATGGGTCACCCCGTGCCAATTTGAATTTTTTTATCGGACCGTGTCTGGCATGGCTCATTAAGGTATGGCCCATTTGTTAATGGGTCATGCTAGGCATCGCACGGCAAATTTCCTGGTGTTAATTATCTTAAAAAAAACTTTGATGCTTCCACGTGTCAATTTTTTTTTCATGTTATGGTGTGCTCTGCTCTGTAATCACACAGCTGATCCGCAATTTCTTGCTGTTAAAGTTTCTTCAGCCCCCTTTTGGACGCTCGGCCGAACGAGGAGAAGGAAGAGGCGTTCCTGTTCCGAAGGAGGCGAGTCCTGAGAGCGTATTCAAAAAAATGGCGTCCAAATCGATCGAACACGATGTGGCAGCGGATCATGACATCCTCCGCTTTGGATTGAACGGCATAAAGGGCGACATCGTCGGATCGCACCCACTCGAATCCCTTCGTGAATCCGTAATCCTCTCCCTCTCTGGTCTCTTCGAGCGTTTTTCTTTCTCTCATCTAGCCTATTTTCTTAGTTTTGTATCCAAAGGCTGTGGCTTCTGAATTGTTAGAGATCTAAATCGAACCCTAGTCTTGGCCCTAATTTTTTAAAAAAATTGTTTTATTGTTCAGACAAGTAGGTTTTTGGAGGAGAAGAAGCGGGCTGGATTAGCTCTAACCTACGGATCAGCTTTCAATTTGAGGAAGGATCTTGATGCTCAGATCCTTTCCAGGTACGGAAATCTTAATTGCGGTAACTCCCTTTGATTTCAGTTGATATATAAGTTGACAATTTCAAATATTGTTGCGAACCGTAAACCCAAAATTCATTTTTTAACTGTTAATAATGGCGTATGTTCGTATAAAGATATTGGCTTCGGATGTGGTCATATGACTGAAATATCTTGGCCAGCGTCTGGCTTGAATTTACTCTGAGTGGCTTTGAAATTATTAATAAACTGTGACACTTGGTGGTTATAAATAAGTTGCTATTGATGATTGAAATATGGTTATTGGATGCTTGGGTTTTGGACTATTACAAATTGATGATCGCTGGTGTCTTGAGATACTTTTGTTGAGCTCTTTTTCCTTTTGAATGATGGACTTCACTCATGGTCTGTCAAAGGGGAACATTTCTTATGAATTCATGATCTGTTTTCAATGATCCTTTGTTGGTACGGAATAATGGGCAAGGTGTGGCGAAATGGGTATCTTGTTTTGTTGGGTGGGCGTGTGAAAAAGAACGGAGAGGGATGTGGGCCTTTCAGATCTCAGAATATTAGAGAAGCTTGTCTAGTAAGTGATTATGGTGACTGATGGACTGTGGGTGAAGTTAACTTCAAAATCCATTAATGGCTTATAGAAAGACTGATGGATTTCTAGAATAAAGGACCGGCAATGCACTTTCCAGTGTTTGATAGGTGATTGAAGCAGTAAGGAATGCTCTGATGTTTTGCTTGACTATTGCATTTTACTGAGGTTAAGGTCCAGAGAAATCCAGTGTGACTGGATTTTATTGTGCGAACACTAGATGCTGTATTTGTGACATGCAGATAAGTTGTCTGCCTCTCAAAGAAAATAAATAGATGCAATATTCGTAACAAAACAGAGAATATTAAAAATCAAGCATGTTTCTTGTTCAGGTGGCAAGTAGGAAAACCAAATATAGGAACAGATCTTGTAATGAGAAATGAGAAGGAAAACAACGACAAGGGCTTAATAAGTGCTATTATCTTGCTTGCACATCTCAATAAGTATCATGGTCTTAGAACCCTTAGCAAGAAACAACCTCAACTCCAGAAGGGTAGATGAAGATATACTTTAGAATTTGAATTCATTGTTAAAAATAATGAATTATTAAAAAAAATCATGAATAATTTGCTCCTAGCTGTTTGGCTGATTAGTTTGATGAATAATTTGTTAATGCATGAATGGATCACAGAAGATTCCTTAAGTTCATAAAATGGTAAGCAAGTCCTGTCTTTCTGAATTGTTTGCTGATAGTGTAAAGAGCTTGTGTACCATGGCTCCACTTCCATGTGCAAATATCAAGATGTTATTACAACAAGGCCATAGTGTGGGTCATGATCACACGGGTTGTACAAGGACCTAATAAGTCAAAGTGACCTAAGATATTAAAAAAATCTTTTTCTCAAGTCCCAATAAGCAAACTAGAAGGACTTTTCTTTTCTCCCCCTTGTTTGCCTCTTCTCTTCTCTTATTTATTCATGTTCTCTCTCTTATCTTATTATAAGCTTCTAATAGGTGCATTCCAACTCATGATAGATCGTACCAGTGCATACTGCCTCGCATTGAGTATACCATATTGGTAATGAATTAAAACTTGGTACTAGAGTGTACCGAGTCTTCATATGCCAAACCAAGTGTGGTATTGATACCGAATTTGGTATCAAGATGGCGAATCTTGCTCTAGATAATTACTTTTAAAAAATTTTAGTTTTTGGTTTATATTATTTTTCTTTCTTAGTCTTTCATGTGCAAGCTGTAATTTTAGATAATTTTATGAACTTGTGGTTTGCACAAATTGGCTTGGTTAGCTTTCTTGAAAATTTGGAGGCTTTGATTATGAATGTCAATCATATAGCATTATATACTATTATGTATCTATACACTTTCACAAATAATTCTTTTTTTAGTTTTAAATATACTGAACTTTCCCCACTTATCCCAAATTTATCGGATTTTTTCCGAACTCTGAACTTCTCAATCTTGCTGAATTGTTTGGAACAATCTACTTCTGACCATGTTTGAATTATATCTATGAGGTTGCAGGCATTCCATTGTTTCATTTTTGTTGAAATTTTGATACCCTGCCTATAACATTGGTTATGTTGCAATATTTTTCATAGATCTCGTGATATATTTTATGATTTTTTCATCAGAAGCACCTATACACATGGAATTCTAAATTCCATTGGATGATATGTTTTAAAACAACAATCATGTTTAACCTTTGTAGGCTTGGCATACATTGTTGGTGTCATTCTTTTTTCATCTTGCTGCTAATGACATTTAGATACATAACCTATGATTTTACCGCTCTCACTTCAGGTTCACCCTTGGACTTGAAACTCAAGCATCTTGCTTCTTATCAGTAACGAAGATGTGATACCTGTTTCCGCTAGGGCTTCTCAAAAATTTTTAGTGGCACTTAACCTTGTACTTTCTCTGCATTCCATGAGCTAATGAATAACCAAACAGTCCTTGCTTCTTCTTTGACAACTTGCTTTGCATGAAATTTATGCATGGTGAATGGTGATTAATTTGTTTTTTTGGGATTTCCCTACTTAATAGCTTCCTGAATTAGTTCTGCGATAAAAATGCGCGATAAAAATGCAGCCTTTATTATTATTATTTTACAGTAGTTTGCCACACCCATTCTTTTGACCCAAGGAGTAGTTGTTTTCTTCCCCAATTTATTTTCTTTGGATATTGTTGCTGATTGGACTGGATTATTATTATTAATAATGCCAAATTAACCTTTTCATTTATGTCTTTGCTAGGGGTGGCAATTCATGTTGCTGTGTTATGTTCATGTTTTGTCAAAGCTAAGGTGTAACGTTGTATGGGTCGAAACGAACGCAACACGATTAATTAATCATGTTAAAAATTCCAACACGAACATGATTCGATTATTAAATAGGTAACACGACACAACAAGTGCAATCCATTTAATAAATAGATCATGTTGGATTATACGACATGACTAGCTTAACAACATCTAACACTAATAGACATTATTCATTTAATTACTCACTTAACATGAATAGATATGGCCCACTTAATATTAACCTGTTGCTTCATTTTTAATATAAAACATACATGTTCCAACATAATGCTTAATCACATTTAAAATTTATTATAATATTAAATCATTTAAGCTAAACAATTTAAGTTTCATCATCTATAAGAAACTCAATTGCATAAACAAATGAAAATATAACCAACTTTAAATTAATTTGGTCATAACCGTAACATTTTTAAGTTAATAGGTCAACATATGATACAACACAATTATTTTGTGTCATAATAGTGTTGACATGATGATGGGACAAACCTATTGAAGGTCAACCCAAACCTACTTATTTCATATTGGGTTTGAGTTTTGTTTGCATGTTGTATCTAATTTTGCCACCCCTAGTTATTGCCACTCTTTACATTCTCTGTGCTCAAGAAACTAAACATCAATGAAGATGTATAATTGATTGTTTGCAGTTGTATACATCAATGTAGTAGACCAACCTTGTCACCTGTGCTTCACTTGTCGGAACTTCTTCATATAGTGCTTTAATAATTGATTTCCCTTAGGCTGTTTATGTGCCAAGAACTCAACATTATCTTGATAAATGTTGGGTATCAAACTCTTTTGGATCCATCTGTGTCAATAAAGCAAACTACTCTGAATCATTTAGCTATCTGAACAGTGAGACATAGAGGTGGTACATGTAGCAGACAAATTCCTGCCTTTTTTCAGCATTGGTAGGACATATAATATCTTACTAATTTTGTCCTTGTAATTTGCATTACTAAGAAAGGAGGATGACGTCTCTAAAGGTCATAGTTGATGCGAAAGTCCTTTTTGTAAAGTCATATCATTTGTTATTGCTTAAAAAGTTAATGTGATTAAGATAGTCAAGTTTATTCTTTCAGGAAACCGTATTGATGATATATTACATAAAGTCAGATCAAGGAACTTCCATTAGTCATTAGGGCTATGCTTTAAGATAGTACCTTAGCTTTTATATGAGGGCTTGAATGTTTGATAGTCTGTCGTACTATAATCTGATATTTGATCGTAATAAATGGAATTAACAATGGAACATGATTATAATAAATATTAAGCTGGTGGAGTTACAGAGTGCCAAGGTTGCTGCAGTTGTAGTCCTTGGAAACTTGTATACTTTTGGCTTTGTTAAGATATTATGCAGATCAAGTGCAGTATATGTATCGATAAGCACTTGTAATATAACAGTGGCATGGTGTCCAATTCTAGGCATCCTGTGGCATTGAGTATTCATCAAGAGGATCATCAGTAATGAAACAAGTTTCCTGAGAATTTGGAATGGAAGTTCTTTTGCAAAGTTCTCAACAGTGCTATGTCTTGTGTATATATGATCGACTAATAACATATTATATTCGTTGCTTAGGAAGTAGAAAATCTGCAACCATTGGCAAGAGCTGAAAATTTGTGAATTTTCTGTTATCCACCTCATGTGCCATTGATATGGACCATCTTCATGTGCTGAGAAGGAAAAATTAGGCGTGATAAATGCTTAGATTCTGAGGAATCTTTTCATTCTTTGTTCTGTTTCTCAATTCTTCCTCACCTTTGAATAGAAGTGGGCACAACACATTTTTATTTATGTCCCCAGGATTTTGTGGACAGTAGTATTCACATTTTTTCCAATTCCATTTTACCCTTTTAATTAACAGGAAAAACGTAATAGCTTCTTCTACTGTCTTGAAACTTACAGTTTACCCTTGCATTTTGCTGCAATATCTTGCCTTTTGGTTCTAGATGATTTGATTATCTTGATTATTGGTTAACCAAAATCTACATACAAAATAGGAAAGAAAAAACAAAAGATACTATATTTTCTGATGAAGAACCTTCATGAATATTGTACTGCCTAAATGAGGAAACAAACTTAAGAGTTATGTTGTTAGTTTCTATGTTATTATGTCATAACTCATGCCATAAAAGCTGTATAATTTGTATGCTAGAATATCCATGTTTCAATCCTATTCTACAAACACCCTTGCTGATTCATCTTATTTGTTTCAAAGCCTAGTCTCCATTTAATTGCTTTGTATGTTTGTGAGTTGTGACTAAAATTTGCAAATTCTTTACAGTATAACCTAACTATCGAGTTCTGTACCATGAACTTCACTGTTTTATTCTTGTAGATGGTAAACTATTCTTTTGCCCAAGCATTTTAATATATTTCATCGGCACCCTAGCAAAGTGCATAGATATTTTTCTTTTCTATAGCTGCTGATCCTGTTTGGTAGTGCATCAAAGCCTCGGGAAATCAATTATTCTTACCCAATATATTAGTTATAAACTTGTCATATAATGAGATTTCCTTCATTGAGCCATCGTACTCAAATTCAGAACCATGGTATCTCAAGTTTAGGTCCTGACAGTGTAAGTTATGCTGTTGCAGATTCCAGAGGCCTCCTGGATTGCTGCCATCATCCATGCTTGGATTTGAGGCTCTCACTGGTGGCTTGGATGATTTTGGGTTCGAAGATTACTTGAATGGTATTCAATTCCTTTTACTTTTTTCTGTGCCTATTTGGGCGTTCATTATCACTTGCATGAAAATAGCATGCTTGACAGCATGCTGTTTTTGAAAATAATCCAATGTCAAAAGCTGTCATTTCTTAAAGATAATCTGTTACTTTTTTATCATTAATTTGCCATCAAATTATTCTGAAAATGCAACTGCTGTTCATTATCCCTGATATTAGTCATCATGCTTCATGGTGCATGACAAGCATGCATAAGAGATGCAGGCACCATCACAGCATCTACCATCAGAACCGTGAGAAAAAGCTTTCTAATTTTTGAGATCATGAATTATGTGGTTCAATTTTACTTTCCATGGCTTACAGGCATTTCGATACATCATAGATAACTTAGCATGATTATAAACAAACAAAAATTCAGCACTACTTCGCGGCAGGTGTGTTACTCGCAAGTGTGACCATATTCAGATTTGGTGACCATTATAGCCTAACAGAGGGCTTGTGGGCGGTGGCATCTTTTGCTCCACTATAGAAGTTCATTGTGGTTGTTATGATGGTTCACTGCATTATAACTCATCAACTGCATGTTCTAGTGCCAGCTTCTATGGTGCCTAGAGTCAGCGTTTAGTTCTTTGCTGATGCAACCTTTTTTTCTTTCCATTTTGTGGTGCTAATCGTTTCTTTATTGTTGTCAACCATCTTGCAGTGCCACAAGACTCGGAAACCTTCCTACCTGCGGACATGCACCATGGGATGGAAGTCCGTCTCGGCATGTCCAAGGGACCTGTTTGCCCAAGTCGCAGATAAGCCCATGATATGCTGTCTTGATTGAGCAATACTGCGCTGCTGATTTGGAAATAGAAACTAAATTTCTTGTTATTTGGATCAGTATCAGTATATCTGTTTTTTAGAAGTTGGAACTTTGGATGAATGTTCTGTTGCACTTATTTGTCAAAGTGGTGATAAACTGATGAAAATTGAAGACATTTTCATTACTTTGGTTGCTTGGCTTCTCTATTTTTTCAGTATTATTGTTGACAGCCTGGGAAAACATAGAGCCCTCTTTGTGGTTGGGAGATGAATTAACGAAATATCATAGATTGCTCCATGCAATTTCCATAAAGAATCTGAGGTATCAATAGCGTGGCAAATGCACAGGTTGAGGTGACACAAATTGGCGGAAGACAGCCGATTAGTATGAAAAACAGATAAGCATAAGAGTGTAATTGATTTGCAGATGATAAATATATTGTTCATCTGGGAGTAACAAATCATAATATGTCATGGATTAAGAAAAATGTTACCTCCAGAAGAGTTATTTTTTAATTGAAAAAGGGAATTCGACTGGGATTGGCAGAAGATTATTTTAAATATCTTATCATAGGAGATGTTAGATGGATGTGATCCATCACCAGATGTTTGAGACAAATGTAATTTATCTTTTCATAGGATCATATTTAAGCTGCATACACCTCGTGTGAATCATTTTTATATGAGATGATGAGAGTTTTGCATCAATAATTCAGGGTTGAATGCAATGATTTAGGGATTCCTGGTTTCCGCATCAAGCGAAGGATTTGAATAGTTTAAATAATATATACTTTTTGAATTATATAATTTCTATTGCGTAAGTGATTTAAAGACGTTAGATCATATTTAATAGCTTGAAATATTGGTGTGAATTTCTCATCATTCAATTCAATATGGCTATTACTAATTGTGATATAATGCTAGATAAACCTGCGATTGAAGAGTCAAAAGAAAAGAGGCTGTCTGGATGCATCGCACTTCTCCTGTATACAAAGGGACAGTTCCAATCCTTGCCCCAGTCGTTTTTGAAAAAAAATAAAAAACAAAACCTTATACAAAACACTTCCCATACTGCAGTACAATTAAAACAGCAAATCCCACCAGGAATTAGAACTTATGGATCCCATACCCTGCATCAAGCGTTTGAAATTCATTAACCGCAAGCCCTACTACACTGCCCTACTACACTGGCAGAACATGAGAATACTTCAGATAGCAATCCAACCTGAAGCATAACAAAGTTTTGGATATGAGCAGAGCATCTAATCATGATTTGCTGATGGTCAAAGTTTTAGATAGGACCGGAGCATCAAATCATGATTTGCTGATGGCCACTGAACAATAGAATCATATACAGGGTTTGGATCCTTACAAGCACGTCTGTACTGTTGTTGTCCAAGAGGAAAGCATCTGATCCGGAATATCAATACGCTGTAGACTTTGAAACTGCTTTTTTCTCTCTCTCTCTCTCTCTCTCTCTCTCTGCAGCATGATGAGTTCCAACCAAATGTGATCCATAAGTTCCAACCAAATGTGATCCATACTTGTGGCAATTAGCTTGATCTGTGAATCACATGGGCTCATGTTGCCATCAGAACATATCAGCCGTCTGTTTAAACTAATCAACATTTTTTGTCAAGCTATTCAGCATGACCAACAGCTTCAGATCTCATGTGATCTTCATCCCTGAAACAGGATACATCACCGAATGTGGAAATAGTCCTAAGTGATAGGTGAACCACCTCAAGATTCCATGCGGATACATAAGAACTCATACTGTCCACCTGCTTGTCGGATTTCTGGTGCAAAATATCATGCACATTTACATTGCCAAGAGTGCCAACATGCTAAAAATGTTGTTCCTCACTGCCAGTGGCTGAACAAACCTAGCTGGAAATATATTTCCAGTGGAAACTAGGATATTGAGTGCAGAAATAGAGCTTTTATATTTTATATCCAAAGATCCATACAACTGGGCAGCAAAAGATGTTACTCTATTAATCCAAGAAAGAAACAACCAAAGCAGAAGTTACAAGGATGGATTGACAGCTAAAAATATCATGGAATTTAAAGAATTGCAAGTGTTGCAAACAAGTCATTGATCCATTTAGTGGATATTTGCTAATTTAATATCTCTGGAAAAATTTAAAAAAATCTAGTATGACCCAAGCATTTGTTCAGGTATCAAGCCTTGAAATCATAATAATTTCTTTTCAGTTTTTATTTCCTTTAGGAGATAATGTTGTCTTACTGTGTTAGGTATTATTTCATAATGAAATGAGGAAAATCCACCAAATTCCCACTATCATGACTTAACAATCTTTTTGGAAGATCTAGTAGGCTAAAATTCAAGGTCACAATATTCTTGTGATGAAATATTTATGACATGAGAAGGACACATGCCATTTTAATTGTACAATATTACATTTTTTTTTTTTTTTGGCATCCAATCCAATCTTGGTCCCCAAGTTTCATAAGTTAGATCCCAAATTAGAATGTCAAGAACATCATGGCAATAACAATTTATAATAGCACAAACATGGCCATTTAAGACCGTGCAATACAATTAATATAAAATTTGTTAAAAATTGACAAAAAAGGTCAAAAATCTTTTAAAACCAATTTGTTAATTTCAGAAACTGTATACTGTTTCACAAGTAACTGGAGTTTGAGAGGTAATTGAACTAATAAAAAACTCTTTAAAAAAATCTTTAACTGGAGTTCGTTTAAGGATTTCGATATCATAATTTTTTACTGGAGTGGTAGTGCAGATTACTCTCAAATTTTGGCCCATTATTCTTAAACACATTTTGAGCCTTTGTCTATAGTCCTTGCTCTTAGGATTTCACAGAAGCTATTATGAGAAAATATATATATAATTTTCTTTCCTGGAATATGATTAAAAGTTTGATTTTACATATATTTTCTACAATTTTTGATGCATTTCAGGTAGACCCGTCTGAAAATCTGATTTACCCAAGCTTTTGATTTCGATTTTAATTTCTACATGAACCAAAGAGATGAGAGGAATATATAAGTGATTCCAATTTCAATTCCAAATCTGATGGAATTTGATTTCAATTCTAATTATGATGCTGAATCAAATGAGCCCACAGTGGTTCCAGCTTTGATTCCAAGGGCAATTCTTATGAACCAAACAGACCTTGAGCCTTTGCCAACACAAGCATCCTGACTACTAGTCGCACAAATCAATGGAGTTCTTCAATTAACTCAGCAACCATGAATTCCAACTGGAGGACTGGTTGCACAATCTCCTTCTTAGCTACCTGATATGGCCTATCATCCACTTTGCCTAGTTGACCTAACACCCAACAATCTTTTTTTGAGCCATATAGTAAAAGTTCAGAAAGAGATCAGGAAAATTTTGCAACCACCAATAAAATAATATCCCTCTAATTTAGTTAGTTTCTCTTTGCTTAATGTTCAATCCTTGAAAATATTCGATCTATGCTCTTCAATTATATGTAACAGTAGTTGTCTGTATCACCTTTGAAATTTAAAATAATACCCAATTAAAAAAATAATTTTATTTCAGATTCCAATTTATTTTTCAAATTACGACATTCAAGCAAAAAAACTTCTCCGATTTAATGTTGTTGAGACCTTTTGGGGGTAGGTTAGATGGCCTAAAACCCATCATCACTTGCATCTAGAAGACAAATGTGATGCCCCTCCCAATAGTCCCACATCGAAAAATTGGGAGTTGATTGTATGGTTTATAACCAGTTAAGTAAGATAGACAAGTACCAATTGAATCATTTTTGGACTGTGGTGGCCCAAGTTGGTATGGACCTTGTCCGTCTTGTTTTCTTGTAACGAAACGGGTTCATGGGTTTGCGGGCTCGGATCGTTACATTAATAAACAGCCACCTCTTGAGCCTGTGGGGAGAGCACTAAGTACCACACAGGGCAAAGTGTTACATTAATAAGGAGCCACCTCCTGAGCCTATGGGGAGAGCACCTCTTGAGTCCTGCCTATGCAGGAGCTAAGTGCCACAGAGGGCAAAGTGTGCTACGTTGATGGGATCACCTCTAGAGTCCTGCGCCTGGTAGATACGATCATGTGCCTCGGCGACGAGGATGTTGCCTCTCTGTAAGGGGAGTGGATTGTGATGCCCCTCCCAATAGTCCCACATCGGGAAATTGGGAGTTGGTTGTATGGTTTATAACCAGTTAAGTAAGATGGACAAGTACTAATTGGATCCTTTTGAGCTATGATGGCCCAAGTTGGTATGGACCTTGTCCGTCTTATTTTCTTGTAACGAAACGGGTTATGGGTTTGTGGGCCCGGGTCGTTACAACAAACAATCCCACCCATCAGCCTGGAGAAAAGGCACAAGCGAAACAGGAAAATCACTAGCCCAATTCCTCTCTTCAGCACTGGAACAAGCCAGTCCAGCTAACTTATCAGCAAGCCCGCCATTTAAGTTACCTGATTCAATAAACACTGAATATCTTAGAGGTAAGGATGCACACAAAAGATTCTTATTGGGAAATAATGTCCTCTCTATATCTAACTGGCTGGTATCTTTATTTATTGTAGTATTCTTCTGATGACTTTTGATGACGCCGAGTCACTTCCTTCAAGCGCCGGGGAAACGGGCGTCCTCCTCGCCGGACTCCTGCAAGAAAAGTCCCCAGAGGCGGATGCTCCGGTGGAAACCCTCCGATGCTCAAGTTAGTTACTCGGGAACAGACGAGAGCTGTCTAGCCAAAGGAAGCTAGACAGTTAGGGCTTAACTAGTAGGAAGAAGCTAGAAAAATCAGAGTTCTTGGATCCTTACTTACAGCGAGAGCGTATGTTTTTATACCTGTTCGAAGAGATCTCCTTCCATTCCAGAAGATTGCTCATTCCAAGGCGCCCCGTTCAATAACGGACAAAAGATAAGGCTGACAGTGACAGATCATACTGTCACCATGCATGTCGGAGGTGTCCTGCATCACCTGTCAGTACAGCCTCACAGGTGTCTGGCGTCTGTGGTTATGCCTGGTGCGCACCGTCGCTGGATGTGACTGCGCACAGTTGCGGGCAGGTGGTGGACCGTACGCTGTAACGGGATATGGTCATGTACAGTGACAAACACATGATGGACCATACGCCGTTATGAGGTATGGCCACACCCTGCTACGGATGTGCGGCAGATTACGTGGGCATGCCAGGTGGCTCGGAGCGGGTCGGATCATGCAGCCCAAGACCGAGGGGGTCTCGGGGTTTGAGATATTGTTCATAAGACCGGGAGCTGTGGCTTGAGGCTGAGGGTGGAAGTCGAGGCCAAGCACTGTTCATGCAGCTCGAGACCGAGGGGGTCTCGGGGGTTGAGATATTGTTCATAAGGCCCGGGAGCTATGGCTTGAGGCCGAGGGTGGAACTCGAGGCCAAGCACTGTTCATGCAGCCCGAGACCGAGGGGGTCTCGGGGGTTGAGATACTGTTCATAAGGCCCGGGAGCTGTGGCTTGAGGCCGAGGGTGGAACTCGAGGCCAAACATTGTTCATGCAGCCCGAGACCGAGGGGGTTCGGGGGTTGAGATACTGTTCATAAGGCCCGGGAGCTGTGGCTTAAGGCCGAGGGTGAAACTCGAGGCCAAGCATTGTTCATGCAGCCCTAGACCGAGGGTGTCTTGGGGGTTGAGATACTGTTCATAAGACCCGGGAGCTATGGCTTGAGGCCGAAGGTGGAACTCGAGGCCAAGCACTGTTCATGCAGCCCGAGATCGAGGGGGTTTCGGGGGTTGAGATACTGTTCATAAGGCCCGGGAGCTATGGCTTGAGGCCGAGGGTGGAACTCGAGGCCAAGCACTATTCATGCAGCCCGAGACCGAGGGGGTCTTGGGGGTTGAGATACTGTTCATAAGGCCCGGGAGCTGTGGCTTGAGGCCGAGGGTGGAACTCAAGGCCAAGCATTGGTCATGCAGCCCGAGACCGAGAGGGTCTCGTGGGTTGAGATACTGTTCATAAGGCCCGAGAGCTGTGGCTTGAGGCCGATACCGAGGGGGGGCTCAGGAGGCCGAGAGAGCCTCCGTCAGTTGTCGTTATCATTTATTCTGGCGGCGTTGGATCAGCCATATCAGATGCCCCCTCACCCCTGAGACGGAGTGGGCCCACCCCAATAAGGCGAAAGGGGTGTCACCTCCCAAGTGACTGATCCCCGTCCTTTGCGAATCGCCCCCGGACACGTGTCTCTGAGTGCTGCAATGACTTTACGCGGGCGTCATGGGGGATATGAAAGGGCAGCCACTACCATCCACCTGATCCGCGGCGATCGTCCTCGAGGCAAGGTTGATCCTTCGAAGTCCGTGAGGAAAGTAGCGCCATCATTGCCCATCATAACAATGACGTCAGCGGCATCCCATCGTTGGCCGGAAGCATATCGTATCACGCGCCGAGCAATCATCAAGGCAGCCCAGCCTACGGTGATAGTCTACGTGGCTGACGAGACAAGGCGGGATAATTCAAAACTCAATAAAACTCGGGTGGGTAGTTGAATCTGGCCACACTGCCCCTGCCATCATTGTCTTCTTTCTCTGATTCTCCGATTTTTCGCCTTCTGGCCTTCCCTGCAACCTGAGAGCCCGCGCACGCCATTTTCTTCCCCAGGTCAGCTCTTCGTCTCTTTTAGACCTCTATATTCCTTCTTCCAACAATAAGTTCCCAGTCCTGGACCTCGTAGGATGATTCAGAGGATCGTCCTTCTCCCAAGAGGCTTCATGCTTCTCCTTCTTCTCCCCCTTCTCCTTCACCTCCTCTTGAGTGGTCCTTTGATTCGAAGGACCGCATCCCTCTGGCCCGACGGCGGGTCACCGGGGAGACTCCCGCAGGGAGGCGCCCAGCGGCAGCTGGCACGGCCCCATCGAGGAGACGCCAGGCGGAGGCCGGCACCTCCTCGAGGGTGGGGGCGGAATCCCCGGAAGGGGTCGCTTCCACGGTGACAGGCCAGGATTTGGCGAACATCCGAGCCCGTTACCAAATCCTCCGGGATGTCGGGCTCTATCTCCCGACCCCCGACGATAGAGTGATCTCATCTTGACCGGGCTGAGTGGCCATTTACGAAATTTCCCTGAGGGTGGGCCTCCGCTTACCCCTTTCTCCTTTTTTCGTAAACCTCCTTGACTATTACTCCTTGACCCCTTCTCAGTTGGCCCCGAACTCCCTTCGGGTCGTTAGTGCCTTCGTTGTCCTCTGCCATCATCTTCACATTACCTCTCGAGTCTCTCTCTTTAGCTCTTTCTACATCCTCCGGGCTCAGAAGGGTTGGTGGTTGTTTCAGCCCCGACCCGGCCGAGTCTTTAAGCTTCTTCTTCCTACCTCCATCAAGGGATGGAAATCCCGATTTTTCTTTGCCAATCTTGACCAAGTCCCGATGGGGGCACCCCGACCTTCGAGGTAACATGAATCCCACTGTCCACCCCGGAGACAAGGAAGCGTTGGGGCAGCTGTTGGCTACCGACATCCCTCGGTACAACCTGCTTCTAATAGAGGAAAACCTCCAGTCAGCGGGTCTCATCTCCCACCGCGGTAAGCCTCCCTCATACTTAGTCAAAGTCTTCCCTTTTATTTTTTTTATTATTATTTTTTTGGCTGACCACGGCCGATGTTGCACAGCTATGAAGGTCCCGACCCGCAGACTCATGAAGGCCGCTGCCAAGAGGAGGGCACAGGAGGGGCCGAGTGAGGGGCAGCAAGCACCGGCCCCGAAACGCCCGACTGTGCGGGTGCCCGAGCCACCTGCACCGCAAGAGCCTCCGGTCGTCCCGGAGGTCGATCCGACGGCCGACACCCCGCCTGAAAGGGAGCCAGCTACGGAGGAGCCGGCGATAGCGGAGGTGCCGGCCACGGAGGAGCTAGCGATAGCGGAGGAACCCCCCGCTCCCCGCGGACCAGTCCCCGCCGAGGTTACAAGGAGCTGGGGTGAGGGACCATCGGGGGCTGCAAGTCCGCCCCCGGAGCAGACACCGGCAAGCAGCCCTCCGTGCGCCGAATCCGAAACCACCGAGGCTGCTGGAGGAAATGGAGCCAGGCTGAGGCTGCATCGGGACTCCATTTTGGGCGATGGACGCTGGGCAGAGCGGCTCATCTCATCAATCTTCGTACCCGAGGTTCAAGAAGAATTTAGCCATTTGAAGGCGGCCACGTTCTTCCAAGAGTCCTACGCGGCCCTGGTCAAAGTAAGTAGACTCGCAGCTCCCTGCTTTTAGATTTCCCTTTTACTCTTCCTCTCTCTTTTGACATGAGGCCTGCATGCAGATTGCGAACTCCTTGGCTGCTACAAGGGAGGTCATCCATGGGGGAAAGACCCTCATGCGGGAGGCCCAGAGAGAGGCCAGGAGGCTCGCGCTCGAGCGGAGGCAGCCGAGAGGGCCTTGGAATCGGCCAGGACTGCCCGGACCGACGAGATAAAGGTGGCCGAGAGCCGGGTAGAAGTTGAGACCAACCGTTTGCGGGTGGCTCTCAACCAGCTGATGGAGGCCGAAAGCGCTGTTGCGGCCAGGGACCTACATATTTCAGAGTTGGCCGTGACCATCCAGGCGGCCAAGAATCAGGCAGGCAAGGCCGAGGAAAGGGCAAGGAAGGCCGAGGAGAGGGCGAAGGAGGCTGAGGAAAAGGCGAGGAAAGCTGAGGAGGAGAGGGATCATGCCCTGGAGGCTGAGAGGGCAGCGGTGGCATCTCTAGCTGCAGAGAGGAAAGCTCGAGCTGCTGAGGTGGAGGCAGCTGTTGAGGCTAGGGCTGTTAGGGTTATTGAAGAGTTTAGGGCATCCGAGCGCTTCATAGACGAGCTGGCCGAAGCTTCGGCGGAAGCGTATCTTCAAGGGTTCCAATGTGGAAAGGAAAAGGTCGCCCGAGACCTGGACTTTCCACAGGCCCTTGAGGTCGAGCCAGAGCGTCTCTCCGAGGTTGGTTCGTCTGACGACGAACCTGCGCCGGCTGAACCGTGAGCTTCACGTTGTACTTTTTCATTTTTGTAAGTCCGACTTGATCGGCGTTTTGTAAGCACTTTCGAGTTAATGAAGTACACTCTTTCCTTCAACGAAATTTGTCTTTATCCAATTGTAACTTTTACCCCAAGTCCTTTGGCTGCCGACGTGGGACCCTTAGGGGCTTCATCGGTACTGAGGAATAACCTTTAATTCATTCTCGAATAACCTCGACTTAGCCACGTAGGACCGAATCCTAGAGTCGAGGAATACGGACTCCTAGTGACCGATGAAGCACCGGACTCGGAAGGCTAAGATAGACTCGAGCTTCCAGGGGCTGCTTGCACGCCGCTTTGCCAATGGTACACTGGGCTTTGTGCCTGGTTGGCCCAGGGCTTTCTGTGCCGACCGGGGTCAGGCTTTAGTTGTTGAGAGCCGACGCTAGTGGTACACTGGGCTTTGTGCCTGGCTGGCCCAGGGCTTTTTGTGCCGACCGAGGTCGGGCTTTAGTTGTTGAGAGCCGATGGTACATCGCTCTGCCAGTGGTACACTGAGCTTTGTGCACCAGGGTCGGGCTTTAGTTGTTGAGAGCCGATGGTACATCGCTCTGCCAGTGGTACACTGGGCTTTGTGCCTGGCTGGCCCAGGGCTTTCTGTGCCGACCGGGGTCGGGCTTTAGTTGTTGAGAGCCGATGGTACATCGCTCTGCCAGTGGTACACCGGGCTTTGTGCCTGGCTGGCCTAAGGCTTTTTGTGCCGACTGGGGTCGGGCCTTAGTTGTTGAGAGCCGATGGTACATCGCTCTGCCAGTGGTACACTGGGCTTTGTGCCTGGCTGGCCCAGGGCTTTCTGTGCCGACCGGGGTTGGGCTTTAGTTGTTGAGAGCCGATGGTACATCGCTCTGCCAATGGTACACTGGGCTTTATGCCTGGCTGGCCCAGGGCTTTCTGTGCCGACCGGGGTCGGGCTTTAGTTGTTGAGAGCCGATGGTACATCGCTCTGCCAGTGGTACACTGGGCTTTGTGCCTAGCTGGCCTAGGGCTTTTTGTGCCGACCGGGGTTGGGCTTTAGTTGTTGAGAGTCGATGGTATATCGCTCTGCCAGTGGTACACTGGGCTTTATGCCTGGCTGGCCCAGGGCTTTTTGTGCCGATCGGGGTCGGGCTTTAGTTGTTGAGAGCCGATGGTACATCGCTCTGCCAGTGGTACACTGGGCTTTGTGCCTGGCTGGCCCAGGGCTTTCTGTGCCGATTGGGGTCGGGCTTTAGTTATTGAGAGCCGATGGTACATCGCTCTCCAGTGGTACACTAGGCTTTGTGCCTGGCTGGCCCAGGGCTTTCTGTGCCGACTGGGGTCAGGTTTTAGTTGTTGAAAAACTGGGATGCTAGAACTCAAGTTCATTCATGTGAAATGAGGGGTGAAAACCCAAAAGAATACAAGCATGGTATTTAGTGTAAGAAGGGAATGCACTACTGATAGTACCGACGGAGGTTGTCGTCGTTCCACGTCCGGGGGAGCGGCCTCCCATCCAGCTCCGCATTCTTGTATGCTCCATGACGGAGTGCTTCGGTGATCCGGTAGGGCCCCTCCCAGTTCGGAGCTAGCTTGCCTCCTTCCGTCGGCTTTGAGACCTCGGCTCGTCGAAGAATCAGGTCTCTCGGCAAAAAGGTTTTGGGGCGCACGTGGGCGTTGTAATATTTGGCAGCTCGTTATCGGTAGACCGCCATCCGGAGCCGCTCCCGGTCTCGCACCTCCTCCACCAGATCAAGGTTAGCTCGTAGCCGGTCTGGGTTATCTTCCTCACTATATGACTCCACCCGCGGGCTCGGGGAGCCTATCTCCACCGGGATGACAGCTTCGGACCCGAAGACTAGACTGAATGGGGTCTCTCCGGTGGGGGCTCGTGGCGTTATGTGGTACGCCCATAGCACATTATGGAGCTCCTCCACCCATCGTCCCTTACAATCATCCAGTCGGGTTCTCAGTCCTTGGAGAATGATGCGATTGGCTACCTCGGCCGCTCCGTTGGTCTGGGAATGTCCGACGAAAGTGAATCTCTGGTGGATGCTCAGTTCGGTGCAGAATCCTCGGAAGGGTGCGTTGTCAAACTGCTGGCCATTGTCGGTGACCAGAGTTGTGGTAGCCCGAACCGACATATGATAGACTTCCAAAAGAAGGATCTCACCTTGCTCTCAGTGATCTTAGCAAGGGCTTCGGCCTCAATCCACTTGGTGAAGTGATCGACGGCTACTAGGAGGAACTTGCGCTGCCTGGAGGCTGGGGGGAACGGTCCCAAGATGTCCATACCCTACTGGGCGAAGGGCCAAGGCACCGCCAGGGGGGTCAGCTAAGATGTCGGCTGCCGCTGAATATTGGCATGGCGCTGGCAGCTATCATACTTCTTAACAAGCTCGGCCGCGTCCTCCCTCATGGTCAGCCAGTAGTACCCCTGTCGCAGGGCCTTATAAGCTAGGGCTCTGCCCCCCAGATGACTCCCGCAGATGCCCTTATGAATTTTCCGCAAAATATAGTCAGCTTCGGCTGGTCCAACGCACTTGAGGACCGGGTATGAAAATGATCTTCGATAAAGCTTCCCGTCCATCATCAGGAACTTCGGGGCCCGCCATCTGAGCAGTCTGGCCTTAGCGGAGTCTTCTGGGAGAGTGTCGTCGGTCAAATATCGGACGTAGGCATCCATCTAGGAGGACCCTTGCTCAACCGGCAGTACTTCATCCGCAACTTCAATGCTTGGGGTCTGCAGGTGCTCCATATACGTTTTTCCCAGGGTCCTGTCGGCCGAGGTGGCCAAACAGCACAACGCGTCGGCCCTAGCGTTCTTCGCTCGGGGAATATAGTCGATGCGGAAGTAAGAGAACCGAGAGGCTTGGGACAGCACCTTGCTCAGGTAATGGGACATGGTCGGGTCTTTGGCTTCGTATTCCCCAGCAACCTGCCCAGAAATAAACTGAGAGTCCATGAAGGCCCTCAGACGCCCTGCACCGAGCTCCTCAGCCAGCCTCATTCCCGCCAATAGGGCTTCATACTCCGCTTGGTTATTAGTGGCCGGGAACTGAAACCGAAGGGCATACTCCACTACCTCCCCCTCGGGACTCGCAAGGATGAGCCCGGCTTCGCTTCCCTGAGAATTTGCTGCTCCATCCACATGCAAGATCCAGTCTTCCTATTCTGTTTCCTCGGTCGAGGAGGGCTTCATGCGCACCTCCGGACGCGATTCCTCCGAACACTCCTCGGTCCAAGTACACTCGATCAAGAAATCAGCTAACACTTGAGACTTCATGGCAAACCTCGGCCGAATAGATAGGTCGAACTCGCTCAGCTTGATGGCCCACTTGGCTAACCGACCAGAGGTGTCAGGACGGGACAAGATGGTCCGAAGAGATTGGTCCGTGAGCACCATGATGGGATGAGCTTGGAAGTAGGGTCGGAAGCATTGGGCAGAGACTACCAGGGCAAAAATGATCTTCTCAGTCCTAGAATATCTAGTCTCGGCATCATGAAATACCTTGCTGGTGTAGTAGACCGGCCTCTGCACTCCGTCGGCATCCATGCGCACGAGCACAGAATTGACGGCCTCGGGAGAGGCTGCAAGGTACAGGAAGAGCTCTTCTCCGCCTCTTGGCTTGGACAATAGCGGGGGAGTGGATAGAAATTGCTTCAACTTTTCGAAGGCATCCTGACATTCCTTTGTCCACTCGAAGCTGTTGACCTTGCGCAACGCCTTAAAAAAGGGCAGGCACCTTTTTGCCGATCTTGATATGAAGCGACTCAAGGCTGCCACCCTCCCGGTTAGGCGTTGCACCTTCTTCTTATTAGCTGGGAACCTCATATCCAAGATAGCTCGGATCTTGTCGGGATTGGCTTCGATCCCCCGCTGGGTTACCATAAAGCCCAGAAACTTGCCTGCCACCACGCCGAAGGCACACCTGCTGGGGTTCAGCCTCATCTGGTACCGGCGCAGGTTGTTGAAGGCCTCTGCGAGATCGGCGACGTGGTCTGCAGCATTGGTGCTCTTGGTCAGCATATCATCCACATATACCTCCATGTTACGCCCGATCTGGTCCTCAAAGACCTTATTCATCAACCTCTGATAGGTGGCTCCGGCATTCTTCAGCCCAAACGACATCACCTTGTAGCAGTAAATCCCTTTTTCAGTAATAAAGGAAGTCGTTTCTTCATCAGCTGGGTTCATCCTGATTTGGTTGTACCCCGAAAATGCATCCATGAAGCTAAGAGTTTGGTGCTCGGACGTAGCGTCCACTAGCTGGTCGATCCGGGGTAGTGGGAAGCTGTCTTTGGGGCACGCCTTGTTGAGATCAGTGAAGTCCATGCACATCCTCCAGCTCCCGCTGGCCTTGCGAACCATCACAACATTCGCTAGCCAGTCGGGGTAGTGCACCTCACGGATGTGACCGGCGGCCAACAGCTTTCGCACCTCCTCGTCCACGGCCTTCTGTCTGTCAAGGGCGAAGCTCCTCTTCTTCTGCCGAATGGGTTGGTACTCCGGCTTGATATTGAGCCGGTGGGTAAACACTTCTTTCGGAATGCCGGGCATATCGGACGCCGACCAGGCGAAGACATCAGCGTTGGCCCGCAAGAAAGCGAGGAGCTGGCCACGGGCTTCCTCCAGGAGTAGGGCTCCGATCTGGATCATCTTTGTTGGGTCCTCTCCAAGAGGGAAAGCAAGCTGACGCTCGGCCGGCTCTCCTCTTCTCTCCAGGTTCCGGGGGTTCAGCACTTCCGGTGCAGGTGCAGGTATCACCCCCTGTGGACTAGGGGCCATGTGGTAGCAAAGTGGGGGCGGGCTCTGCTCTCCCCGCATCTCCCCCACTCCTTCACTGGTGGAAAACCTCACAAGGAGCCTCTTAGTGGATATGATAGCGTCCAAAAGATTGAGCCCGGGCCTCCCAAGGATTGCATTATAGGCGAGGGGCACTCGGACCACCAGAAAGTTCATGAAGACTGTGCTTTGGCATGGAGCCGTGCCAGCCGTGACAGGAAGAGTGATCTCCCCTTCGACCTTCACGGAATCTCCGGTGAACCCCATCAAGGGCGTGGCGACGGGCCGAAGCAGGTCGGGTGACAGGTTCATGCGAACAAAAGCATCATAATTCAAAACATCCACCGAGCTCCCACTATCAACCAGAATTCTTTTTACAGGATGCTTAGCAATCATCATGGACACGACGACGCTGTTGTCATTTTTATTTACTACCCCCTTTAAGTTCCTTTTAGAAAAAGGGATTACAGAATCTAACTATCTCTCCTCCCGCGGCCTCTTGGGTGGGCCGCCTGCCCCCTAGGAAATCATCGCCACCGTCTTCTCAGTTGATGCATTGTCGATCATCGGTAGCGGAGGCGCCGATGGACCAGGGGCATCCGAGTTATTCCTTCGAACAAACTTCCCCAGATGGCCATGCTGGATAAGATCCTCTATTGCCTTCTTCAGCTGGCGACAGTCGTCGGTGTCGTGGCCATGATCCCGATGATAACAGCAGTAGAGGTTCTTGTTGCGGGGGATTTTTGGGTTCATCGGAGTGGGCGCTGAAGATAAGACTCACCCTCGATCTCGAGTAAGATGTAAGATATAGGGGCGAGCAGAGGAGTGTAGGGCTCGTCTCTCTGCGCAGGAGCTTGAGGACGGTTGTCTGGTCGGCGGGAGGTTCGGCTTCTTGGGTCGAACTTCAACAGGCTCAGGGCGGGCCGGCTTCTTGAGGACACTCTCGCTAGCCTCGCGCCGAGAGGAGTCAGCCTCGTCAGCGCGGATATATTTCTGGGCCCGGATCAAAAGTTCGGCGTAAGAACCGGGCGGCTTCTTGTCGAGGGAGTACGTGAAGCGGGACGGACGGAGCCCTCGCTTCAAGGCCAAAGTGGCTACTGAGTCTTCAAGATTGTAGACTTCTGGGCTGCCTCGTAATCCCGCAAGGACTCGCCGCTCTTCTGCTGGACAGCAAAGAGGCTGTCAGCTACCCTTAGAATCTTCCGGCAGGCATCAAAATGGGCTAAGAAGGCCCTCTCCAGCTGACGGAAAGAATCAATACTCCGCGGCGGCAGGCAAGAGTACCAAGCTCGGGCAGCTTTCTTCAGGGTGAAAGGAAAGGTGATACACATGAGCGAATCGGTGGCCCCCTGAACCTGCATGAGAATCTTGTAACTTTCTAGGTGGTCTAGGGGATCCATGGTCCCGTCATATGGATCCAGCTGAGGGAGGCGGAACCGGGTGGAGATGGGCTCTTCCATGATACGACGGGACAGCGGAGGCCGGCTGTCATAGTCTGCCTCTGGCGGGTGGGTGATCCGGCGGCTAAGTTCCTCCAATCGTTGGTTATACTCGTCGAGTCGACGCTCGGCTCGACGGGCTATCCTGCCATCGAAGGACCCCTTCCTTAAGGATTTTGAGGACGGGGAAGAGTGACGGCGATGTCGGCGAGGGCGCTCCGCCTCCTTCCCGTGTTGCCGCTTGGAAGAAACGCTGGCGTGACGAGAAGGCGATCGGGGTCTTTTGGAAGCTCCCCGGTGGTGAGGTTTGGGCGAAGCATGGCAGTGGCGAGCCTCCGGGACCGGCAATCTCCTTCGGGAGGAATGTTGGCTAGGTTGCACCACCCCTGGAACTAATGGGAATGGCTTCGGCTGCCGCGGGGCCGCCTGCTGGTGCTGCAGACCTTGAACCACCGCCGCCAAGGACTGAACTTGCGTGGCTAGGGCGGCAAGCCGGTCTTCCTGAAGCTGTCGTGGAGGGGGCACAGAGACATCGACTGGGGGAGCGGAAGGTCCAGCTGCCTGGAGACGCGGCGGTGCAGGGACATCGGCTGGGGGAGCGAAGGAGCCAACCGCCAGCGGATCTACTACTTGACGCTGCCCCCGGCGCAACTGACAGAGCCCCCTTTCGCACGGGTCGTCACCATGGCTCAAGAGCTTGGGGAGAGAGAGATTGCAGATCGCTGGTTCGATATCTTTCTCTTCCCCCTTCTTGGCGCGCCAATCTGATGACGCCGAGTTACTTCCTTCAAGCGTCGGAAAAACGGGCGTCCTCGCCGAACTCCTACAAGAAAAGTCCCCGGAGACTGGATGCTCCGATGGGGACCCTCAGGAATAGACGAGAGCTGTTTAGCCAAAGGAAGCTAGACAGTTAGGGCTTAACTAGTAGAAGAAGCTAGAAAAATTATAGTTCTTGGATCCTTACTTACAGCGAGAGCATATACTTTTATACCTGTTCGAAGAGATCTCCTTCCATTCCAGAAGATTGCTTATTCCAAGGTGCCCCGTTCAATAACGGACAAAAGATGAGGCTGACAGTGACAGATCGTACTGTCACCGTGCATGTCGGAGGTGTCCTCATCACCTATCAGTACGGCCTCACAGGTGTCTGGCGTCTGTGGTTATGCCTGGTGCGCACCGTCACCGGATGTGACCGCGCACAGTTGCGGGCAGGTGGTGGACCGTACGCTGTAACGGGGTATGGTCATGTACAGTGACAGACACATGATGGACCATACGCCGTTATGAGGTATGGCCACACCCTGCTACGGATGTGCGGCGGATTACGTGGGCATGCCAGGTGGCTCGGAGCGGGCCGGATCATGCAGCCCGAGACCGAGGGGGTCTCGGGGGTTGAGATATTGTTTATAAGACCCGGGAGCTGTGGCTTGAGGCTGAGGGTGGAACTCGAGGCCAAGCACTGTTCATGCAGCTCGAGACCGAGGGGGTCTCGGGGGTTGAGATACTGTTCATAAGGCCCGGGAGCTGTGGCTTGAGGCCGAGGGTGGAACTCGAGGCCAAGCACTGTTCATGCAGCCCGAGACCGAGGGGGTCTCGGGGGTTGAGATACTGTTCATAAGGCCCGGGAGCTATGGCTTGAGGCCGAGGGTGGAACTCGAGGCCAAGCACTGTTCATGCAGCTCGAGACCGAGGGGGTCTCGGGGGTTGAGATACTGTTCATAAGGCCCGGGAGCTGTGGCTTTAGGCCGAGGATGGAACTCGAGGCCAAGCACTGTTCATGCAGCCCGAGACCGAGGGGGTCTCGGGGGTTGAGATACTATTCATAAGGCCCAGGAGCTGTGGCTTGAGGCCGAGGGTGGAACTCGAGGCCAAGCACTGTTTATGCAGCCCGAGACCGAGGGGGTCTCGGGGTTGAGATACTGTTCATAAGGCCCGGGAGCTGTGGCTTGAGGCCGATACCGAGGGGGGGCTCAAGACGCCGAGAGGGCCTCCGTCAGTCACCGTTATCGTTTATTCTGACGGCGTTGGATCAGCCATATCAACTTTGATTCCAGCATGCCTCTTATCCATGTTTGAGGTTATGCAGGCTACCAAATGTACTCTGTTTCATCACACTACATCTCCAGAACCACTTTGAAGGAAGTGTCCAGATCCTTTTCCCCTGCGCACCTGATGAACAACTCCCCTAGAATCTGTGATATTCTATGCAATGCAGTATAGGTTGGCCATTTTTGCTATCAAGTATAGTGTCAGCTGCTTTTTCACTCGGCCAATTCCTTATTCGTCCCTTCACCATCATTCAAATTTCTTATATCTGTGGCACCAAAGCAAGATGCTTCAACATGATGCAAGTATGAGCTTGAACAGGCATCATAGCATTAGAGAGCAAAGCATATCCTCAAAGTCAGTTCTCGCTACCATCAGCCATCATGAAATTAAGTTATTGCCCAACATTCTTCCAAGACACCAAGCTTAACATATATGCACCACTGAAATATTAGTGTGCATCAGGAAAGTGTTCACCTTGTCTTGCATTCCCAGGTCTACCAAAGTAATGTAGAGGTCTATAATTAATTTCAGAAAAAAAGAAGAATAGGCATAAAGGGTAGTACTGGAAAGTATCATATTTCTCTCTTCATCCAACTACTTAGGCAGTGTTTGATGGGGGATAAGGAGGGATATCCAAGGGATATCCCTCCTTATCCCCAAATGCTATAGCTAGAGGGGATAGGTTTGAAAAAGTTTAACCAGAGGGGATAACCCATGTTTAACCATGGGTTATCCCCTGAACTTATTCCCTAGGGAAACCAGAAACAACTAAAGTTATCCCTTGATGGCAGACTTGTAATTTTAAAAAGGTGCTTATTCCCTCACCTATCCCCCGGATAAATGTTATCCTGTATATTTATCCAGGGATAGCTTTTGGGCTATTAAACACTACCTTAAGGTTTCTAGTCAGATGTGCTAGTAGGCCACAAATTTATTGTGCCCTATATATTTATGGAATGTTTTGAGACAAAAAAATTACCTGGCTAAATTGGTGTATTCGTTTCATAAATTTATAATAGGATTAAAACATTAGCACATATAACATTAGAGAAAATAAGAAAAAAATGTGGTATTCTAGATAACATTTCATGTGTTGTTAACATTTTCCAAGATAGATACACCAGCAAAAACAAAACCGTAGCTAATATTATCAATTTGCTTTTTTTGTGGGAAAGCTAGCACTCCTACTCTCAAAAAGAAACAATTGAGCAATATAAAAACATAGTAGGAGAGCAAAGTTAAAGCTCAAGCCACAAGATAACCAACCCTTTACATGACATTAATCATAAACAAATACCCTCCTCCCCAATCAAAAATGAATGAATAATGTACATTTTCTCTTATTGGAAGAATCAAGAAATATCTTAAACTAAAGTCTTTGAAACATGCCAAAAACAATAAAATGCTGATATTTGATAATTAATGATAATAGAACCAAAAATACATGGCATGTGCATTATTTGACATAGATGTCACAAAGGTGCTGCCAAGCTGAAGTGGGTCATCAAATACCCTGTTTAGTTTTTTCATTGTTTGTTACAGTTTTGACTGTCTTCTTCTGTTGGAGTCGCCTCAGCGTTAGTTGCAGGGGCATCTTCTGTTGCAACTTCTTGGGAAGCAACAGATTTTGGAAGGACATCTCCTGTCAATATGATAAAAGAACATTTCATGCTTGCATTATTTAACACCAGATGTGCTGCTAATATCAAGTAGATCAAGTACCATGTTCATTTTCTTTATTGTTTGCTGCAGTTTCATCTGCGTCTTCCATTGGCAGGGTTGTTTCAACTTCAGTTTCAGGGGCATCTTCTGCCGCAACTGGTTTAGAAGGAAGAAGTGTGGAAGGTGCATCTGCTATTAAAATAGAACAGGAAAAAAAGAAAGAAGCATAATACATGAGCTATTTGACATTGGATGCGCAGAGGGTGCTGCTAATATAAAGAAAGTCAGATACCATGTTTAGTCCCTTCATTTTTTATTGCAGTTTCATCTCTGTTTTCAGTTGGTGGAGTTGCTTCCACTTTGGTAGCAGAGGCATTGTCTGTTGCAGCCGGTTGGGAAGCAGAAGGTGTTGCAGGGACACCGCATGTTAATATTATACAATAAGACATGCATTATTCATGTATTATTTAATATCATATAGACAATGAGTGCTGCTAATCTGAGGAAGGTCAAATACCATGTTTAACTGCTTCATCGTTTATTATAGGTTTATCTCCATTTTCAGCAGGTGAAGTTGCTTCAATTTTAGTTGCAGGAGCATCTTCCGTTGCAATGGGATAGGAAGCAACGTTATAAATATTATAGAATAAGAAATACATAATATATGTGTTATTTAATGCTGGATGCACAAAAATGCAGCTAACCTGAAGTAGGTGAAATACCATGTTCATCTGCTTCTTTGTCTGTTATGGTTTTGTCTCTCTCTTCTGTTTGTTGAGTTGCTTCAACTTTAGTTGCAGCAACATTTTCCATTGCAACTGGTTGGGAAGCAACAGGAGTCAAAGCTGATGGCGATGCAGCAGGAAATGGGAATGGTGAGCCTGGAGAGAAGGCAACATTATTAAATTGGCCATTTAGCGGTGCTTCTTGAACCATCACAGCCTTGAATGCCTGTCGTATTGCCCTTCTCTGAAAAAGTAGTTCTCACATTAAAGCCATAAGAGCCTACTAGAGATGGGCATAAAATGGCAAGTCACTGCCGATGTCTGCAAGAGACCATGTACCAAGCTGCCAGTGCATCAACCACATATAATTGACATAAGGTAAATGATATATGCGAATGAAAAGAATGGCAAGAAGCAGATTAACTTCATTTGAAGTTCAAAACAATAAATGTTATTTTCCCTTAAGAATAATTCCTATAGAGCAGATCAATTCATAAGCAACAAACAAAATAGGACACACTGATAACTCATTACAACCGAAGGGGGTATGCAAGGGATGCACTTGGATAATGCATATCACACCTAATATAAGTCTTCTTGTAGAAATCTGCTGTTTGTTTTAAGGTGGTAGAAAGTTAACTAGCTCAGATGATATGATGCATCAATTTCTTATGAAAGTAAAGTACATGTGAAGATTCATATCTTATAGAAGACTTCAGATTCAGATTCAGCTAGGAAAAGAGACTATCCAAATCAACATTAAGGATTGTATTTGTTCAGTACAGCATTTCTAGATAATGGTGCATGAGTTTGTGCAAGAATGCATTGATGTTGAAACAACCCAGAATCTTACCCAAAAAGGCTACCTAAAAAGATATTATTAGGGCTCTTTGAAGATCTTTTTAGTACAAAACTAATATAGGACTAAATATTCACCAGCATGGGCTCTCACGTACTTCCCTTGTTCAAGCTTTGGAATTCTTATAAGGCTAAGGATTCTTGTCCAAATCTACATTAAAATTCAGTCGAATCTTATCATAAACACATAAAGTTCAATTATAGTGTCCTTTAGTCCACATGGGCCATGAGTAAGGTCCACTCTAATACTGTTTGTAACAATCTAAACCTCATTCAAAAAATTAGCCATGTTATTATTTAAGCTCATTGATATTGTATAACTAAAATCTTCTTGGTACATAATCGAGATGGGACTAAACATTTGCCAACATGAGATCTCATAGATGTAGTACAAATAGAGTGCATTTGTGCACGTGTCAGCATATAAATTGCACAACTTAAATAAGGGCATCTACATTTTTCCTTATAATCGATCATTATGACATAACCGACCACAACATTTTCTTGCTCACTGCTGAGAGCCTTTGACCTATAATCTAATCGTATGGATGAGAATCACATAGAAAATGGACCCCTGAAAGTATGGATATCGATGAAGGAATTGACAACAAGAATAGATGTTTATATGGAGGAGCAAAGAGTCGAAAAGGACAATAACAAAGCAAATACATGCAAGCACACTTAGAAAATTCTTGCTAGAGATGTTTCTATCCAATAAGCTTTTTGAAATCCTTATTACCATTTCTCAAAATCTTTGAAGCACTTCAGGCAATATCTACAGCAAACAGGTCACAGCACAAGCATGCCTTGAAAAAGGGAAGCAAGCATGGAATACTCTCACCTTAAATTTTGTCGCCACCTGGAAAATCAGCCAAATGGTTAAAATATAGTCAACCAATTTTATAATAATACCCGCCTTAAAGAATAAGACTTACTACCGAGAATGTTGCTGATAGAACAACTCCAACTCCAATCCATAAAAGAGGTGAGCCTCTGCAAATTTAGTGAAATAGCGAATTCAAAGAATGAAAAATCTTAATTATTTGCATCAAACCAGCTACATCTTACGCTCAAATCAATGTATAACTGCAGAAAACATAAACAATAAGAATGAATGAACTTACATGCAGGGTGGTGGGGATGGCACTTGGAATTGAGGAGTGCCACAAACTATGGATGTGCCACTATCATTTGAAGATGAAATACTTGCAAAAAATTGCGTCTCTGCATTTCCTAGAATTGTAGCACATTAAAAAAATAAACAGAAGCATGAAACAGATATCTGCAGATAAATCATGGATATAGGACAATGAACATGAAACAGAGACAACTCAAGAAAGATTCACAGAATGTTCCACAAAAAATGGATTTTCAGTTTTATGGACAAAATGGTAATATCAGAATTAGATAATCAAAGATCAAAAATTGTAAATCTCCACAGAATAAAAAATTCATGTCATATAAAACATTTATTTTGTCTAACTCTGGAAGACATTTTAGTTCTAACTTTTTAATGGTTTTTAATAAAAGTAAAAGAAGCATTTCCTAAAATGTTTTACGGTTTAATAGAAATGTTTACATGCTTTCCTGAGTTCAATGCACAAAATCCTTTGCGCTGTCAAGCTTTATCTATTATCTCTTGTGCAATTCCAAATTTGGGTGTCATGGACTGAGATGTCCACGAGACAAGCATTCTACATCACAACTGACAGATTCCAAGGGGAGCTTGACACATAGCAAAGTGCTCCTATATTATCAAATAGGAACTAAGAAACAAAGTTTACTGAGCCTGTAAGGACCCAAATGTCTAAAAACAAATCTCTAGTCAGGGCCTTGCTTTTGCATTCTAATCTAAAATTGAATGGCTGCTAGGATTCTTGGACCATGATCCACAAAGCATAACTTCTATAACAAAAATAGAAGATGCAAATGGATGTCAATAAAAAAAAATAAAAAAAAATCAAGAAATGTTTTCCTCTCAGGATTGTTCAACAAAGATGTAATTGATACACCATGTTTCACAGCACTTTCATAAAAAACTCCGAACTCAAAAAGCAAATGAATAAATGTGAAACACAACATGGATGCATCTGCAAGCAAGGGATGCTCTCCTGGTGGAAGATCATGGGTTGTAATGTTTTGAGCAATGGTGAAGAAAATATTGAAATTGTGCAGTATAATATAAATGCTGCAATAATTAATCGCCGTTATGCATCCGTTTTAAAAGAGACTAGAAATAAACTAGGTTTACTGCAATCATTGCAGATGAGTTGTTGCAAAGTATTACAATCACTTCAAAAAAAAAAAAAAAAAGTCTAAAACTTTGTCATTATAGTCAATCACATGATAGTGGCTTCTGTCTCTATGTAGCACAGAATTCTCACAAGCACATATTCATTGTCAGTTTCATGAGGTGCTTGACCCAAAGATTAACTTGTTCTCAATTTTCTTTGCACATTTATGTTTGTTTAAGTTATCCAAGAAATCGATCCTATAGAATTTGGCATTAACAATTTTGTTGCATGTAAAACTTTTTCTTTTTTTTCACATACTCAAATGAACCTTTGTTAGATGACATAAAATTCAATCTGAAAAAGATTGCTAATATACCTCTCAGGTTTGTGTATGTCCAAGACACGTCTCTTGCTAGGAGGATTACTTGCATTGGGCTCTCAATTTTGTTCTTGATCCTCCCCCTTTTATTAAGTTGAATAAACTATTTGATTTCACAGCCAGGAATTTGTTTGCAATTGAAACAGAAACTCTTTCTCAGCAACTCAAAGTCAATGGGGATTACTCAAGGCAAAGGGAGACGAGAAAGAGAAGGATTCCTTCTCCTTTTGTCGAGCTTTTTCTCTCCGTTTTTCTAACGTATCTGCTTTCCTCTTTTTATTACAAAGAAAATTGAGAGAGTTTGGGGAATTATCATGAAGGAGTTTAAATACCTATGAAATAGCTATCAAAACTTCTCTCAACGTGCATGGGTACGCCCTCATGGGTGCCCAAGTCCCTATATCTAACAACTTTTTTGTAGAATCTGAGCTGATCCGTGAAAGAATTTTATCGCTTTTATCTCTTGGATACTTGAACAGATCTAACTGGACTGGATTTTTTTTTTTTTTGGTACAGTCGGATAATTACATCACTTTAGGGCGGGTCATACCCGACATATCAAACTGGACTGGATTGAATTCTATAAGAACTCTATTAGACCCTCGGATACTACCGAGAAATTTGGTTATATATTATGTTATTTGGTAGATATCATAGTAATGTTGTCTTGTCTTAAGGGAATTCTTTCAGTCATATACAGTGGTATAGAGCTATTTTTTTATTTTATCAAGATTTTATTATGATAACTAAACAGTAATCAATCTACAGACACTGACCATGATTCTATGATTGGATTATTAGAATCTTTGTTTGGTTTTTCTGTTGTAACATCACCATCCATCATCTCTTTTGTCATGTCAGTTAGATCCTTAAAGGGATCTAATCGGATCAATTTACTCCTTGAGGGTCTAATCTATTTGGATCAATTACAAAGAAACTCTACTGTGAATTTCATTAATTGAACAAATTGATTGTAATGCCTTTTATTGTATAAAATTGAATCCAGATCGCAAATTTACAGCAATTTCTCACTAAATTCTAACAAAAAAGCTTCCGGTTTTAATGTTCAATTCGTATCAAAGAAAAAAAGGACGCAAAAATTGATTCCAAATTTATAAAAATCGTATGTTTTTCTTAAAAATCATTCAGTCCACTATAAAACAGCATGGTGTATGATTCTTCTAATATCAAAGACGGCATTTATTCTAGGATATCATTAGAATCCGCAGAAAGAAGATCAAACGTGAGCTCTAAACTTTCAAAGAAAAAGAAAGAAATCGAGCAAGAGCTACCAGTTTCCGAGATCCTCTGGGAGGAGACACCATCTCTACCTCCATTTCTAAGCGAATGCACAGAGAAGGATGTCCTTCTTCTCCCGTCGGCACCGTCTCCCCTCCTCGCCGGCAAGGGAAGAGCGGGACCAAACTGCTGCCGCCGGCTCATGACGTCGACGGGGTTCGGAGAACCTAAGAGCACTGGGGATCTGGAGAAGGCTACGGCGAGGCTATCCATTAATGGTGACCGGGCCGAAGCCCGAGAGATAGAAGGAGAGGAGAGGAGATTGCGAAGCCCCGAAGCCTTCTTACTCGGATTGGCGGGAGAACGCTTAACCGGCGGGTGGGGAATAACATGGAGTCGGAAAGCCCGTTCTTTTCCCGGAATGCCCCTCGCCATGTTTAATTCGCGCGGTGGATGGAGACGGCCGTATCATACGGCTCGATCGGTTCGGTTGGCATCACGAGGGGATGAGAACGGTCCGTGGTTGCAAGGATCCGAAGAAAGTTGGGCTTGGTTGTCTTCGATGGACCGAGCGCACTGGGCCAGTGGAATAAATAGAAGGCCCATGGGTTAAAATATTGTTCAAAGGAAAAGTCCTTGTACACCGTCCTCGGTGTAGCAAGTCCTACGTGGACTGCATCGTCTTTTCTGATTGGTCCACGTGCATCCTACGTGGCTGATATTGCGGAACGGTATGACTCTGCTACGATGTTACGTTCTGATCGTGACGACCATTAAAAGCGCTTTGCCTTTATTTTAAAATTGATGTGCAGACGAAAATGCCCTTTTCCTTCAGCCTACTTCTACCGTCATTTTTTCTTGGATTATATCTGTGCAAGAAAAACTCTTTCTTTTCCCTCACTCTGGGCTTTCGGATGCAAGGAATCAGTTCAATTTTTTTCTTGAGCAAGATCCTGAGCCCTCGCTCTGAGAGTCCGGTCGGAAGAAAATATTTCAGCTTCGAGGCTGGAATATGTAGCTACTAAAGTCTTTGTACAAAAACTTCTGGAGAAAATGTCATACGCAGCAGGAAGTAAAAAGTCCTTGTTCCCACTTCTTTGTAAAGCTCCTTTATTATACTAGCTATTTTTTATCGTTAGAGGAAGTTAATGCTTTAGGAAACCGTTTAATGCGCAGATAACTTCCTTAGAACTAGGGTGTCGTCGGAGTGTCTCGGCCTATATTCCCCGTTATTCCCTGTCTATATAGCTCTAGTGTCCTCACTTTACAACTCTGGAGAGAACGGCCGCGACACCACACGAGGAATTCGGCCAAAAATCCTTTGCAACACCCCAATTGAAACCTTACGACACCCTAGCGACAATGCTACGATACCCGTGCTTATAACTGACCATGGAGAGAAGCCCCACGACACTCCACGATGAATTCGGCCGAAAATCCTTCGCGACACCTTAGCGATAATGCTACGACTCCAGAAGCAATTCGGTCGATAATCATTCGCGACACCCAAGTTGAAGCTTTACGACACCCTAGCACCAATGCTACAACACCTGTGCTTATAACTGACCATGGAGAAGAAGCCCCACTATAACCCAGGAGGAATTCAATCGAAAATCTTTCGTGATACCCCAGTTGAAACCTTACGACACCCTAGCGACAATGCTACGACCCTAGGAGCAATTTGGTCGAAAATCCTTGGTGACACCCAAGTTGAAACTTTATGACACTATAGCACCAATGCTACGACACCCATTTTTATAACTGACCATGGAGAGAAGCCCCGCGACACCCCATGAGGAAATTCGGCCGAAAATCCTTCGCGACACCCCAGTTTAAACCTTACGACACCCTATCACCAATGCTACGACACCCGTGCTTATAACTGACCATGGAGAGAAGCCCCGCAACAACCCAGGAGGAATTCGGTCAAAAATCTTTCGCAACACCCCAGTTGAAACCTTACGACACCCTAGCGACAATTCTACGACCCCAGGAGCAATTCGGCCAAAAATCCTTGGCGACACCCAAGTTAAAACTTTACGACACCATAGCACCAATGCTACGACACCCATTCTTATAACTGACCATGGAGAGAAGCCCCGCGACACCCCATGAGGAAATTCGGCCGAAAATCCTTCGCGACACCCCAGTTTAAACCTTACGACACCCTCGCACCAATGCTACAACACCCGTGCTAGGTTTTGTTGCCCAGATGTAGCAACCCAAGAGGGGGGTGAATTGGGTTTAGAAAAAATTGATTACTATGCAAGTATGTGCTTAAACCCTAATTTTGATTTGCAGCGGTGTAGTGGAGTGCACAGAATGATAACAATAGAGAATCAAACAACCACAAACACACAGAAGTTTATAGTGGTTCGGTGTCAAACTCAGCACCTACATCCACTCCCCAAAACCTATGGGGATTTTACTAATCGTATAACAACGATTACAACCTCTAGCCAAACCAGGCTAGCCCTCTTGTTTATACGGCACAAGGTAGCCAAAAACCCTAGCCAAACCAGGCTAGTCCTCTTGTTTCACGGTACAAGGAAGCCAAAACCCCTAGCCAAATCTAGGCTAGTCCTCTTGTTTTAAGGCACAAGGAAGCCCAAAATAATCAGGGTTAATACTAACCCTTTTACAAAAATGATCAAGGAATGATAAAGAGAAGCTCCCACAATGAGCAAATATTCAGAGTATACTTTACAATTTTTTAAGCAATAAACTCAGCAATAAATGAACGAGGTCGAAGCAGCTGAAGTCTTAATTGCTTGAAAAGATTCAAAGATCGGACGACTTTTTGGAGCAATGAATGAACTTGAATGCACAGCAACAACCACTCAATAATATGCAATATAAGCTCTTTTCTTGGATTTTCTTTCTCTTTAAAAACTCTTTTTCCGAATCATCATGGTGTGCTTCAAATCCCACCTTTTTATAATCATCCAACAAAAAAAGATCCGTTAGATACATTAGGAACAAATGGAAATAAAAACGAGAAGAAAATATAATCGTTATAAATATTTCCCTTAAGCATTGAATGTTGATCTCCATTTGAGGAAGGAAGAGCACTGCAAAAATTCAAAATCCAAAAGTTAAGTGTAGCTAAAAATAGCAATAGAGAGAGAGTAAGAGAGGAAAAGCAAACTCAAGAACTCAGGCGGTAGTTGGCTGAAAGAATAACTCCAGGCAGCTGAAGCAAGAAACCATTCGGCCAAGACTTAAGCAAAAGTCCTCAGCTAGCTAGTCAGCTAGCTCACAATAGAGGCCACAGTTGAAAAAGACATCCAGAGGCAGCTCATTAGTTAGCTAAACATGTTGCTAGTTAGCTCTCTAGCTAACTAACAGCAAAAGCAACGGCCAGGACAAAAAGGTACAGAACACATAGTTAGCTCACCAGCTAACTAAACAATCGATAGTTAGCTTTCCAGCTAACTAACAGGCAAAACAAAAGAGTCAGGAGAAAGTGTCGTTCATTGCCAGTTAGCTCCCCAGCTAACTAAAAAAGAGAACCTCTCGGCTGCAGGAATGACAAGATATGGGGAGTTAGCTCTTCAGTTAGATAAAAGATAGCAAGTTAGCTCACTAGCTAACTAATTCAAAAATAGTACAAAAACCGCCCAGCTTAGTTAGCTCTCCAGCTAACTAATGAAAAGATAGCTAGCTTCCCAGTTAGCTAACGAAAAGATAGCTAGCTTTCCAGTTAGCTAAGCAGAGAAAGCAAACGGCCAGTGGAGAGAGGGAGTTAGCTCTTCAGCTAACTAAATTTTCAAATCGCACGGCCACACGTTTACATGTGAAAAATAGTTAACTAACCAGTTAGCTCCAGGATAAAATAGTTAGCTAAGCAGTTAACTAAAAGAAACGTCAGCTAGCTAGAAAATCTTGCAGCTAGCTCACCAGTTAACTAGAATTTAATACTATTCGGCCAGACAACTGGAGTTAGCTAAAGACGTATTCCAGTTAGCTAACAAGCTAGCCAACCAGCTAGCTAAATTTATAGCGCGTTCGGCCAAGCACTGTGATGAGCATTTTAGTTAGCTGAAGAACCTTCAGCTAGCTAACAAGCTAGCTAAACAGCTAGCTAAAATACAAGATCGTTCGGCCTAAGCAATGTAAATGATTCACAGCTAGCTGAAAGTCATGCCAGTTAGTTAAATGGAATAATAAGCTAGCTAACCAGTTAACTCCCAAGCTAATAAAAATATTCAAAGTAAATTAAATGAAGTACTTTCTTACCAATGAAATTTTGCACGCAGATATTTACTTGCAAGGCGATCGAACTTCCATGTATCAAGCTTAGAGTTGCCTATCTGTTTTGTAATCATCAAAATTAATCTAGGGTCAACAATCTCCCCCTTTTTGATGATGACAACACCTTTAAGCACAAGGAGCAAATATAGGAAGTAGACAGGAGTGTAATCAGAAAGACATTTATTTCTCCTCATGTCAATCTGAATAAGTGAACTCTTTTTCTCCCCCTGAATATATGGAGTTATTACTTTACTCCATTCCTTAATGTATGCAATAATCTTCTCCCCCTTTTTGTCATTAATCAAAAAGAAATTTGAAGAGTTTTGCAATAAATTCAAGCATAATATATCAAAGAGATGTAAGCAATCATACATAATTTGAGCAGTCATTCAGATCAATACAAAATAGAGTAATACAAACATTACACGCCATGGTCTCAAGTCATAAAACATAGTCATAAACATGCATCACAGAAACAGTACTAAGTACGGTTACAACATAAGTCAAACATAATCACTTGTCATCAGAAGAAGAAATATGCACTGAAGAAACATTTGGCTTGTTTGAAGATTCAGGCTTGTCGGAGGAAGGCCGTGTCGGTGGAGTCCAAAGGTGCGGATGAGAAAAAGAAGCATCAGGCGCAGAGGCGGCAGAAAGAGTGATGTAAGTCTCCATGAGTTGACTCAGCCTTGAGAAGGTTGTTTTCCAATGGTCAACAGCGTTTGCTGCATCCTGGGTCTGGGTCTCTGTAGATCTCATTCGATGCTCTACCCACTCTGCCTTAGTTTCAAAATTCTCAAGCTTACCTTTTAGGAAATTAATCTCTTTTAGGATCCACTCCATGATAGATTCATTGTGATGAAAAACTCTTCATTGAGAATGTTCACATCATGGACAAGTCTCTCAAGAATAAGTTTAAACTGAGATATGTTTTCAAATACAGAAGAAATATGTGGAATGAGAGTCTGATCATTGATAGAAGAAGCGTTGTCTCCAGAGCTTCAACTAGAAGAGGCAAGGGTCAATTCATTGATAATGAGGCGAATTTGATCATCACTTATACGTACTACAGGAAGAGTAGTAGGACCTTGATTGTCATTACGATAAGAAGGTCCAGGAGCATTCATATTGGGTGGATCAGATTGAAAAGGATTTTGATCATCAGACATAGCAGCAAGGTAAGGATTCGGATGGTTGAAGTCAAAGTTGAAGAAGTTCTGTTGGTCCAGATAGCAACCCAAGAGGGGGGTGAATTGGGTTTTTCAAAAATTTAAACTCTTTTGAAAGATAACCCCCAACGAAAATAAAAACTTAGATTCACAAGTTTAAAACTAAGCAACTATAAATAGAGAGTTGAAGATTAAGAGACAATCACGACAAACACAAGAGATTTTATAGTGGTTCGGTGTACCTACACCTACGTCCACTCCCAAGTACCTCTTGGGTCCATACTATAATCAAACAGATTACAGCAGAGTTGTTTTGCAAGCTCACAACTCGAACTTGTTGTTTTCCCGGGTGCACAACGAACCCAGCTGGTTTTCAAGGCTCACCAGCACAAAACCTAAAACCACAAGCTAATGCTTGCACAAGTCTAACAGCCTCAACTGAATCAATCACCAGATTGACCCAGCAAACAGTATTTGATTTTATAAAAACAAACTGCTCCTTCAATGAGCAAATATACAATAATGAAACAATAATAAGAGATTAGGAACCAAAGCCTGATTCGCAGATCTTGGTGGCTTCTTCCTTCTCTTCCTTTGAATGGATCTTCCTTTGAATATGCTCTTGAGACTCAGAAGATCAGAAAAACTAGGGCTTCTTCCTTCTCTTGAGATTTCTTCTAAATAGAACAGCAAAGGCTTGGAATCTCTTTCTCTTCTTTTGGGGAATGAGTATGATCTTTCCTTACAAGTTTTCCCTCTTTTCTTTTATGATGGATCTTAAGGATTTTCTCTATTCTTTTCTTTTTGCCTCTTTCTTCTCTTCTCTTGGGATGCAATCAATCCTCTTCTTATAGATCCAATTAATCCATAAATAGTGTGAAACTATCCGTTAGAAGCAAGTGTAAAAAGGATTAGATCCATAAATAACAATAGCCGTTGGGATTAAAATAGATAAAGATAAAGTTTAGAGTCGTTCTGACAGTTCTGGAGCTGTGTCTGACATTCTGGAGTCGGCTCTAACTTTTCTGGAGTCGGCTCTAACTCAAAATTATTTAATCCGCTCGATCTGGAGTCGTCTCTGACTTTTCTGGGGTCGACACAAAATTCTTCTGGAGTCGACTCTAACAGTCTGGGAGTCGACTCTAAGTCGTGGCCTGAAAATCCATCGTTCTGTTGTTTCTGATAGAGTCGGCTCTCACAGTCCCGGAGTCGACTCTAAGTCTGTGCCGTTTTTCGGAGTCGGTTCTATGATTCCATGTGTCGACTCTAATGTCTGCAATCTTACCTTGACATTAGATTCAAACCAGAACTTGATTTGCCTCTTGATTTTGATCATCAAATAGACTTATAATCTGAAAAACTTAATCAAAATCATTAGTAACATCAAATATTATACTCAAATAGTTTTGTTAATCATCAAAATCCTCAATTGGGTCAACAATCTCCCCTTTTTGATGATGACAAAAACTTTGAGTATATGCATTAGAAATTTATTTGAATTGAGAATTATAGATATTGTTAAAGCTTAGAGACTTCCTAATAGAGAACTTGATGCCAATATTCAAAATGAATAATAATAAACAAAACTTGACATCAATCAAAATGATTTAATTTTTATATGGAGAAATTTATTAAGCTCCCCCTGCATTGAATAGCTCCCCCTATGTAGATAATCTGAATTCTTTTTAAAAATTCTCAGAATTGTTCTTCATTTTCTTTCTTTTCTCTTTCTTATATATGTCTTTCTTATATGCTTCTTCATTTTCTTTCTTTTTCTCTTTCTTATATATGTCTTATATGTCTTTCTTATATGCATATACACTTATTTCTTCCCCTTTTTTGTTATCAACAATAAGGTGAGTTTAAGAGCAATAAAGAATGTTATTAGAGCGAGAATGTTGATTTGAATAAACATAAAGATAGGAAACTTATTCATTGACATTCAATCAAAGATAAATTTGAAATAAAAGTGTAATATTCATTCAAACATTTGTATTCCAAAGCAAGATCCATTACATATATTTTAAAATGGCAGATTTAAGTATGTAAATCCTAGATACATGCTAAGAAAGAAAGCAATAAATCCTAAGATACAACCTAGGATTGAATATCAAAATCAAATATGCTTATACACAATTTTCTTTAAATGTCCAATCATTTCCATAACATCATCTTTTTGGGTCTTCTTAAAACTTTCAAGACAAGCTTCAATTTGAGAGACGGCGAGGTCGATATCTTTCTTCAGTTGACTAGTAGCATGAAGATAAGTTTCAGAACCGTCTGCAATGCCTTCCATCCTTTCAAAAATTTTATGAAGATCAGTGCTAAAGGATTCGACGGAATTGCTAATTGAAAACGAAATCATGTCAAGTCTTGAATTAATCTCATCCTTTAATTGATTGAACTCCTCTCTTAATTTACACATATCATTTGATCTTTGACTGTCATACTCAGCCAGTAAAGCTCTGAGCTGACCTATTTGCTCCTCAGAAAATCTTTCAGATGCCAATGCTGACTGATGTGGAAGTTGAGAGCTAGGTCCAGCTTCTGAGGGTCTAGCAGATGGTCCGGCAGAAGGTCCAGCAGAAGAAGGTCCAGCAGATGATTCAGGAATGTCTTCTCCTCTGACTTCCTCAACTCTAACCTCTGCAGCTCTGGCCTCATGTCCTCTTTTTATCCAGTTTTCATTTTCTTTTCTAAAGCCCATTTGGTGAATTGTAGAGACACTATAGTAATCTGTATGTCTTAATTTTCTTAGTGGCTCATTGTCCATTATAAGTACACCTTGGCTTCTGAATATCAATGTTAAAACCATACCATATGGCAATGTAGATCTCTTCTTAGTAGCTGCCTCCGCCATATAGCCTATCATCATTTCAGCAAGATTTACAGGTCTACCAGTGAGAATGCAGTCCATCAATAAGACGTCTCGCTCCGAGACATATTCAAACCTTCCGATTTTAGGAAATAGAATTCTTCCACAGATATTGTGAAGTAATTGAGTTCCAAATTAAGTTAATTTGCCAAGATTTTCTCAAACTCAGAAACTTCTCTCCCTAACATCCTTGATAGTGCACCTCCTCTATCTTCATGATGATATTCAACAAGGCCAACGATAGGCATTTCCAATAGATTACCAAGGGATTCGGCTGTGATGATTACCTTTGTTCCTCTTACAATACTCACTAAGCCTCCCTCTCCTCTACATAAATCATTATAAAACTCTCTCACTAGGGCAGGGTAAGTAGGGATATCCAAAGAACAAACCTTCTCCCATCCCATTTCTTTCAACAACCGCCCAATAGCAAAGCCCTTCGAAATAAAAAAGTTAAAATCAACTTTTCTTCCGGTAGTAATGGCCTTACCAGCTAATTGATCGACTCGAGGAGAAGATGGTGAGGGTGGAGAGTCATCTTGAGTGGCAGATGAAGAAGATGACGAAGGTTGCCTCCGATTTGAACGGCGCTTCGTCGGAACAGTCGAACCACCAATGATAGCATGCTTTTTGGGAGCCATGGGATTCGATTGGAATGAGTAATCAAGGGTTTTGAGGGATTTGGAGGGTTTGGAATCAGTTTGGAACAGCTTGGAAAAGGTTTAGGAGACGATAGGAATCGTTTGGGGTTGACTCCGCCCTTTTTATTTTGACTAGTTCCACTTAGAGTCGACTCCCGAAAACGAGGTGTCGGCTCTGAACCAGAGAATCTGTCAGTGCCCGAATTAGAGTCGGCTCTACAGAAGCTAGAGTCGGCTCTAATTGCCCAGACAGAACATCAAAATAAGAAGGTGTCGACTCCACAAACTGCAGGTGTCGACTCCACAATAGTTTCAGAGAAAAAATCAAATTTCAAGGATCTGAAACTGATCAAATTAATCATCAAATTCTAGATAAGTGTTCCTTAATAATTGGGGAAACAATGAATCAAATTTCTAGATAGATTTCCTTATTGGACAAAGGGATTTTCAAGAAATTATTGAGGTCTAGATAGTTGTTGTCCTTAAGAGTTTTAGAAAATTATTCTAAAGGATCACAAACTCCTAATTCTCCTCTAAGATAGCAAAATCTCTCCTCACTCAAAGGTTTGGTAAAAATATCAGCTAATTGATCATTAGTATTAACATATTCAAGACAAACATCTTTGTTAGTTACATGTTCTCTAATAAAGTGATGTCTAATTTCAATGTGTTTAGTTCTTGAATGTTGAATTGGATTTTTAGTTAGATTGATAGCACTAGTATTATCACATTTAATAGGTATTTTATCAAGTGTGATACCATAATCTTCAAGTTGTCGCTTAATCCAAAGGATTTGAGCACAGCAACTTCCAGCTGCAACATACTCTGCCTCAGCAGTGGATAATGCAACCGAATTTTGCTTCTTGCTAAACCAAGAGATTAAGTTACTTCCTAAAAGTTGGCATACCCCACTTATACTCTTCTATCTAATTTACAACCAGCATAGTTAGAATCAGAATAAGCAATCAATTTTAAGGTTGAGTCTCTAGAATACCATAATCCTACATTTTTAGTTCCATTTAAGTATCTAAAGATTCTTTTAACAGCAAGTAAATGTGATTCCTTAGGATTAGATTGATATCTTGCACATAAGCAGACAGAAAACATGATATCTGGCCTACTTGCAGTTAGATAAAGAAGTGATCCAATCATACCTCTGTAATGCTTCTGATCTACTTTCTTACCTACTTCATCCTTGTCCAGCTTGCATGAGGGACTCATTGGCGTACCAAGAGGTTTAGCAGATTCCATACCAAATTTCTTGAGTATTTCCTTTGTATACTTTGTTTGGTTAATGAAAATTCCCACTTTCTCTTGTTTGATTTGAAGTCCAAGGAAGAAGTTTAGTTCTCCCATCATGCTCATCTCGAATTCTCCCTGCATTAGCTTAGCAAATTCTTGACAAAGGAGATTGTTAGTAGCACCAAATATAATGTCATCAACATAAATTTGAACGATTAATAAATCCTTTCCTTTTCTTTTCAAAAACAAGGTTTTATCAACATTTTCTCTAGAAAAGTTATTTTCAATTAAAAATTTACTTAATCTATCATACCAAGCTCTAGGTGCTTGCTTTAAACCATAAAGTGCTTTGTGTAGTTTGAAGACGTGGTTTGAAAATTCATGATCTTCAAAACCAGGAGGTTGTTCAACATAAACTTCCTCATTATAAAACCATTTAGAAATGCACTTTTAACATCCATTTGAAATAAGTTGAAATTCATATGACATGCAAATGCAAGTAGTAGCCTAATGGCTTCTAATCTAGCAACAGGTGCAAAAGTTTCATCAAAATCTATACCTTCTTCTTGATTATATCCTTTTGCAACTAGTCTAGCTTTGTTTCTAATTACTATGTCATTTTCATCTAATTTATTTCTAAATACCCATTTAGATCCTATTATAGGGTGATTTTTAGGTCTTTCAACTAGGGTCCAGACTTGATTTCTAGTGAATTGGTTTAACTCTTCCTGCATTGCTAACATACATCTTTGATTGAAAGAGATATTGATAAAATTAAATGTATCGTCAGATCAAGAACCTAAAGTTAAGGATGATGATCACCTATGATGATGGTATTGATACCAAAATGATCAAGATCTCTAGAGATTGGAGATATGCTTATGGTCATCCAAGGACCTCATCCATAGGTGATCCATCTCAAGGTGTAAGGACTAGATCATCAATGAGAGATATCAATAATCATCTTGCATTTGTATCTCATATAAACCTAAGACTATAGAGGAAGCCGAGAAAAACTCTATATGCTTTGCTAGATGTAGAATATCCTAGGAAGATACCTTCATCAGACTTTGCGTCAAACTTCCCAAGATTATCCTTACCATTGTTATGAATAAAATATTTACAACCAAATGCATGAAAATAACTTAAATTTGGTTTCCTATTGATCCAAAGTTCATAGGGAGTTTTCTTAAGGATAGGTCTAAATAGGGCTCTATTTAGAATGTAGCAAGCTGTGTTTATAGCTTCCGCCCAAAAATATTTTGGAAGTTGGCTTTCACATAGCATGGTATGGGCCATGTCTTCTAAAGTCCTATTCTTCCTTTCTACAACTCCATTTTATTGCGGTGTTCTTGGTGCAGAGAAGTTATGATGTATGCCTTTTTTAAAACAGAATTTTTCAAATAAGTGATTTTCAAATTCAGTTCCATGATTACTTCTAATAGACACTATGGTAGTGTTTTTCTCATTAGTGACTTTCTTAACAAATTTTATGAATATTGAGAAAGTCTCATCTTTGTGAGCCAAAAACATTACCCAAGTGAATCTAGAGTAATCATCTACTATCACTAGACCATATTTCTTTCCTCCTAGACTTGTGGTCTAGTAGGTCCAAAAAGGTCCATATGTAGTAGCTCTAGTGGCCTAGTAGTTGAAACAACATTCTTAGATTTGAAAGAAGTTCTTGTCTGTTTTCCAAATTGACATGCATCACATATTCGATTATTTTCAAAATTTAGACTAGGAATACCTTTAACTAAATCCATTTTCAATAATTTAGAAATTAGGTGTGTGCTTGCATAACCTAATCTGCGATGCCATAGCCAACCAATCTCATTCATCTTAGCATTATCAGCAACTAAGCAATGATTACTTGGAGATAAATTACTTAAATCAATTAAGTACACATTGCCATAGCGTTTACCAACAAGAATAATGCTATTATCAATGGGATTAGTAACAGTGCAAACAGAAGCTTCAAAGGAAACCTTGAACCCTTTGTCACACAGTTGGCTAATACTTATTAGATTATGTTTAAGTCATCAACATATAAAATATCAATATGAGTAGATGGAGTAATTTGAATCTTACCAATACCCATGATATGGCCTTGACCATTATCACCAAAAGTAACTACTTCACCTCTTTTTGATTCAAGGGTGATGAATTGATCTTTGTCACCCGTCATGTGTCTTGAGCAACCACTGTCCAGGTACCATTTTCTTTTCAGTCTGATGGCTGCAAGACACTCCTGCAAAACATTTATGTCTTAATTTTAGGTACCCAAGCCTTCTTGGGTCCTTCATGGTTAGATGCATTAAACATTATTCTTTTGGGAACCCAAATCATCTTTTTCTTTTATGTGAAGATTTACACATATATGATTTATGTCCTTTGTTTCCACATTTAAAACAAGTAATGTTTAATGATTTTTCAGCATGTACAAAAATGTTCTTCAAAGATTTTTGCTTTTTAAGTGGATTATATCCTAATCCAGCTTTATCAAAAACAGCCTTTTGATTTTCCAAAATCATATTAAGTTTGATAGAGCTTAGAGTAAATTTATCAACTATAGGCTTAAGTCTATCAACTTCATTTTTCAAACTTTCTTTTTCTTTTATCAAAAGTTCTTTATCAACAACATGCTTTTCATTTTCTAAGGATAGTTTTTGCATTTGAGTTTTCAAATCTTTGTTCTTTGAACTTAGGTTCGCAAAATCATCCATTAGTTCATAAAAAGCACTATGCAATTCATCAAAAGTGAAGTCATCAAGAAAACTCGGACTTACCTCATCATTGTCCGCCATGAAGCATAGATTGGCCATTTCACTCTTTTCTTCTTCTTCGGAACTTGTGCTTTCCGAATCGCTCCATGTGGCCATCATTGCCTTCTTTTTGAACTTCCGGGTGCCTTTCTTTAGTTGAGGGCATTCAGATTTAAAGTGACCCGGCTTCTTGCATTCAAAACAAATAACTTCCTTTTCTTTGCCCTTGTCCTCATCTTTTCTTGCAAAGGGCTTTTTCTTTTCAAACTTCTTCTTCTTCATGAATCTTTTAAATTTTCTTGTGATGAGTGCCATGTCCTCATCATTACTTTCATCTTCGGATTCATGAGGCTCTTCCATATATTCAAAAATCTTAAGAGCCATAGTTCTCTTCTTCTTTGACTCGTCATCATCAACATGTTGCTTGATTTGAATCTCATGAGTCATCAAGGATCCCAACAGTTCTTCTAGGGGTAGTGTACTTAGATCCTTTGCCTCTTGTATTGCCGTCACCTCAGCTTCCCAAGTCCTAGGTAAGGAACGCAAGACCTTTCTCACAAGATCAGAATTATCATAAGATTTACCAAGACTTTTTAAACCATTAACTATGTCAGTAAATCTTGTAAACATATCAGCAATAGATTCACATGCATCCATTTTAAACAATTCATATTTATGAACTAGCATGTTAATCTTGGATTCCTTGACTTGATTTGTTCCCTCATGGGTAACCTCAAGTCTATCCCAGATTTCCTTAGCAGAAATGCAAATAGATATGCGATTGAATTCATTTGCATCTAATAAGCAGTATAAGACATTCATTGCTTTGGCATTAAGTTGTGCCAATTTTCTATCATGTTCATCCCATTCCGTTTCCTGTTTAGGAATCTCCATGCCATTAACTCTAGCAGTGGGTGTGTGTGGTCCATTGACTATAATACTCCATAGATCATAGTCAAGTGCTTGAATGAATATTTTCATTCTAGCCTTCCAATAACCATAGTTAGAACCATTAAATAAGGGTGGTCTATTAGTAGATTGACCTTCGGAAAAAGATGAACCAGCTTGAGTTGCCATGTGGATCTTTGACTCTTGATCGTTAGATCAAATCAAATGAGCACTAGCTCTGATACCAATTGTTGGTCCAGATAGCAACCCAAGAGGGGGGGTGAATTGGGTTTTTCAAAAATTTAAACTCTTTTGAAAGATAACCCCCAGCGGAAATAAAAACTTAGATTCACAAGTTTAAAACTAAGAAACTATAAATAGAGAGTTGAAGATAAAGAGACAATCACGATAAACACAAGAGATTTTATAGTGGTTTGGTGTACCTACACCTACGTCCACTCCCAAGTACCTCTTGGGTCCACACTATAATCAAACAGATTACAACAGAGTTATTTTGCAAGCTCACAACTCGAACTTATTGTTTTCCCGGGTGCACAACGAACCCAGCTGGTTTTCAAGGCTCACCAGCACAAAACCTAAAACCACAAGCTAATGCTTGCACAAGTCTAACAGCCTCAACTGAATCAATCACCAGATTGACCCAGCAAACAATATTTGATTTTACAAAAACAAACTGCTCCTTCAATGAGCAAATATACAATAATGAAACAATAATAAGAGATTAGGAACCAAAGTCTGATTCGTAGATCTTGGTGGCTTCTTCCTTCTCTTCCTTTGAATGGATCTTCCTTTGAATATGCTCTTGAGACTCAGAAGATCAGAAAAACTAGGGCTTCTTCCTTCTCTTGAGATTTCTTCTAAATAGAACAGCAAAGCCTTGGAATCTCTTTCTTTTCTTTTGGGGAATGAGTATGATCTTTCCTTACAGGTTTTCCCTCTTTTCTTTTCTGATGGATCTTACGGATTTTCTCTATTCTTTCCTTTTTGCCTCTTTCTTCTCTTCTCTTGGGATGCAATCAACACTCTTCTTATAGATCCGATTAATCCACAAATAGTGTGAAACTATCCATTAGAAGCAAGTGTAAAAAGGATTAGATCCATAAATAACAATAGCCGTTGGGATTAAAATAGATAAAGATAAAGTTTAGAGTCGTTCTGACAGTTCTGGAGCCGTGTCTGACATTCTGGAGCCGGCTCTAACTTTTCTGGAGTCGGCTCTAACTCGAAATTATTTAATCCGCTCGATCTGGAGTTGTCTCTGACTTTTCTGGGGTCGACACAAAATTCTTCTGGAGTCGACTCTAACAATCTGGGAGTCGACTCTAAGTCATGGCCTAAAAATCCATCGTTCTGTTATTTCTGATAGAGTCGGCTCTCACAGTCCCGGAGTCGACTCTAAGTCTGTGCCATTTTTCGGAGTTGGCTCTGTGATTCCATGTGTCGACTCTAATGTCTGCAATCTTACCTTGACATTAGATTCAAACCAGAACTTGATTTGCTTCTTGATTTTGATCATCAAATAGACTTATAATCTGAAAAACTTAATCAAAATCATTAGTAACATCAAATGTTATACTCAAATAGTTTTGTTAATCATCAAAATCCTCAATTGGGTCAACAAGTTCTGAGGAGAACAAGCAGATTGAGTTACAGTTGGCGGTGGCATTACAGTTGGCGGTGGCATACTAGACTGACCAGTTCTAGACCTAACCTTTAACCAAATACCATCCCGTTTGGCAAAGTCCATACGGTGCAGTGAATGAGCATTAAAAACGTCAGAGTGACGTAATGCCACTGCAGTTTCTTCCTTAAGCTTAATATTGAAAAACTCAAATACATAAGTGAGAAACATTCCGTAGGGCAATGCAGCCTTAGATCTAGACAAGGATTCTTTCATTACGGTCAACATCAGTTGAGGTAGATCAACGGGGTCTTCTATTAAGATGTCATACATTATGCATATGTCCCTATCATTTACTACATTAAACGAACCAGCACGAGGGGCTAGGATTTTGGCGATGATACTGTGATTTCTACAGATAGCGCATGATACTGTGAAACAATCTATTTTCTACAGATAGCATGTTGGCATCTAGAGTTTCAATATTACTGGCTTCACTATCATCAATATTAAGGATTAAACCTATTTTATATCCACGTTCACTGGGTAGGACTTCTAAGAACCATCAGATGGAATATTAAGAGCACATCCTAACGTTTTGCAGTCTAGGTCGATTTTAGTCTTTTTACAAAGGAAGAGATAGTTCCACTACCAAAAGAGATATTTTCATAGAATTCCCTAATAAGCTCAGGATAAATAGGTCTCTTGGTAGAAAGAAGCTTATCCCAACCTTGATTAATTAAAAGCTTTCCAATTTTAAAACCTTCTTGTTCTAAGAAGTTAAAATCAACTAACCTTCCATGAGCAAAGGATTTAGATGCAAGAAGGGAGTTGATATGAGATGAAGAAATAGAAGACTTCCGGCGAAGATCGGCACAATCATCATCTCTAGCGACTGCCTTCTTCTTGGGAGCCATCCACTATCTTCAAGATGGATTGATTGAATGAATGGAGGAAAGAAAGAGATCAATGGAATGAAGAGAGGATGAGAGAGGGAGAGAGGACACTCGATGAAGATGCTCGGTTGAGGGAGACAATCGTGGAATGAAAGAATTGATTTGGTAAAAAGTTTATATAGAGAGATGGCTTGATGGTTAGCTGGCCAGGTGACTATTTGGTTGCCTGGTCAGGTAACTGCCATGAATAAAATCAAAAAGGCTTCAAACGTCTAGTTGGTGGATGGATTTAAGGAAGTATAACAGCTGGCATTCATAAAGATGAAAAGACTTAAAGCATGCAGCATACTCAAGCAATTAATTTGACAGGATGTTCCCTTTAATTGATTTGATTTAAAGATGTCACATCAATTAGATATCATATCAATTCATTAATTGATTCATTAAATGGTTGGATCAAACATTTCCAATTCTCTTTGATTTCATAAAATTTTGTTTCATCAAGAGGCTTAGTGAAAATATCAGCAATTTGATTTTCAGTGTTTAGAAATTCAATAACAACATTTCCATTATTTACGTGATCTCTAATGAAATGATGTCTAATTTCAATATGTTTGGTTCTGGAATGTTGAATAGGATTCTTAGTTAAATTGATTGCACTTGTATTATCACATTTTATAGGTATAGCCTTTTGTTTAATACCATAATCTTCTAGCTATTGCTTAATCCATAAAATTTGAGCACAGCAACTTCCAGCTGCAATGTATTCGGCCTTGGCCGTAGACAATGCTACTGAAGTTTGCTTTTTGCTAAACCATGAAATTAAGTTAACACCTAGAAACTGGCAGGTTCCAGTGGTTGATTTCCTATCTAATTTACATCCAGCAAAGTCAGAATCAGTGTATCCTATTAAATCAATGCTAGATTGTTTATCATACCATATACCCAAATTTATTGTTCCATTTAAATATTTAAATATTCTTTTAACGCAAGCAAGTGTGATTCTTTAGGATTGGCTTGATATCTTGCACACATGCAAACACTAAATAAAATATCTGGCCTACTAGCAGTTAAATATAATAATGATCCAATCATGCCTCTATATAATTTTAAATCAACAGATTTTTCAGAATTATAAGATTCAAGTCTACATGATGAGCTCATAGGGGTACCGATACTCTTGGATGTCTCCATGCCAAACTTCTTGATCATTTCTTTGGTGTATTTGGATTGGCTTATGAAGATCCCATCTTTGCTTTGTTTAATTTGTAGTCCGAGGAAGTAGGTCAGCTCACCCATCATACTCATCTCGAACTCTCTGCATAAGCTTAGCAAAGTCTTTGCACAAAGAATCATTAGTGGCACCAAATATGATATCATCAACATAGATTTGAATAATTAATATATCTTTATTTTATTTTTTTAATAAATAAAGTTGTATCCACAGTTCCTCGAATAAAATCATTACTAATCAAGAATTTGCTTAATCTTTCATACCATGCCCGGGGCGCTTGCTTCAAACCATATAAAGCCTTGTTTAATTTGTAAACGTGATTTGGAAACAAGTGATTTTCAAAGCTAGATGGTTGTTCCACAAAAACTTGTTCAGCAATATATCCATTTAAGAAAGCGCTTTTAACATCCATTTGATACAATTTAAAATTCATATAACAAGCATAAGCAAGAAGTAATCTAATAGCTTCTAATCTAGCAACAGGGGCATAAGTTTCATCAAAATCAATCCCCTCCTCTTGATTATAACCCTTAGCTACCAATCTTGCCTTATTTCTAATTATATTACCATGTTCATCTAATTTGTTTCTATAAACCCATTTAGTTCCAATAATTTGATGATTATGAGGTCTTTCAATAAGAGTCCAAACATTATTTCTTTCAAATTGGTTAAGTTCCTCATGCATGGCATTAATCCAATCAACATCATTTTTAGCATCATCATAACATTTAGGTTCAATTTTAGATACAAATGCTAAATTATTACAAGCATCTCTAAATGACGATCTAGTTCTAACTCCTTGAGAAGGATCACCAATAATTAGATCTTTGGGGTGACTAAGAACATACCTCCAACCTCTTTCTAATTCATCATTACCTTGTGAGGCTTCAGGTAGGTCAGCGTTCCCTTCTTCATTTACCTCTTGTGTATCTGTGTCGCTCTTATCCTTCAGTGTGATGTCCTTGAATTGATCTTCAATGTCATCTGCATCATTTATACCTTTTCCTTCCTTGATGGAAGATCATTAGATTCATCAAAGATAACATGAATTGATTCTTCAACTACTAAAGTCTTTTTGTTGAATATTCTAAAAGCTCTACTATGTAAAGAATATCCGAGAAAAATTCCTTCATCAGACTTAGCATCAAATTTATCAAGGTTTGATTTTCCATTATTTAATACAAAACATCGGCATCCAAAAACATGAAAGTAACTTATATTAGGTTTTCTTCCTTTCCAAAGTTCATATGGAGTCTTTTTCAAAACAGGTCTGATTAATGCACGATTTAAAATATAACATGCAGTGTTAATAGCTTCTGCCCAAAAATATTTTGGAAGATTGCTTTCACACAACATGGTACGTGCCATTTCCTCTAATGTTCTATTCTTTCTTTCAACTACTCCATTTTGTTGTGGTGTTCTTGGTGCAGAAAAATTATGTTCAATTCCATTTTCATTACAAAATTCTTCAAAAGATTTGTTTTCAAATTCTTTTCCATGATCACTTCGTATCGACAAAATAGAAGAATTCTTTTCATTTGTAATTCTTTTGAATAATTTTTGAAATGCTGAAAATGCTTCGTCTTTACTAGATAGAAATAAAACCCATAAAGCGAGAGAAATCATCAATAACAACAAAACCGTATCTTTTCCTCCTAGACTAGTTGTTCTTGTAGGACCGAATAAATCCATATGCAAGAGCTCCAAAGGTCTAGTGGTTGAAACTAAATTCTTTGATTTAAAAGAAACTCGGGTTTGTTTTCCAAATTGACAAGCATTACAAATTTTATCTTTTTCAAAAACAAGTTTTGGCAAACCATGTACTAAATCCTTCTTAATTAATTTAGATAGTAAATCCATGCTTGCATGAGCTAGCCTACGATGCCATAACCAACTATTATCAGTTTTATTATTTGTAGCAACTAGGCAATCAATATTTTGATCATGCAAATCATTTAAATTAACAATGTATACATTACCATGCCTATGACCAACAAATTTCATATTTTTATTTACAGGATTTTTAACAATGCATAGAGATGATTTAAAAGTAACATTAAATCCTTTGTCACATAGTTGACTAATGCTAAGTAAATTGTGTTTCAGTCCTTTCACAAACAAAACATTATCAATATAAGCATGAGGTGTGATACCTATTTTTTCAATGCCAATTATTTTTCCTTGGCCATTATCACCGAAAGTAACAGCACCTCCATCTTTTGCTTCAAAGTGATGAATTGCGATTCATCACCGGTCATGTGTCTTGAGCACCCGCTATCCAAGTACCATTGTCTTTTAATTGCTCGGGTTGCAAGACACACCTGCATACACAATTTTAATTTTTGTTTTTAGGTACCCAAGCTTTCTTGGGTCCTTTGGGGTTAGTCAAGATGGTTCCTTTTGGAACCCATATTTTTCTTATCTTTTGTGTTTGACAAATATAAGCTTTGTGTCTAATTTTTTCACATTTAAAACATGTAATCTTAGTAGAATCATCAGCATGCTCATAAATATTTTTTAAAATTTTTGTCTTTTAAAAGTATTGTATCCAAGACCAGCTCTATTGTAAATAGCTCTTTGACTATTTAAAATTATTTCTAATTTTTCTGAACTTAGACTAAATCTATCAACAATTGGTTTTAATTTATCCACTTCATTTTTCAAATCTTGGTTTTCCTTTAACAATGATTCATTATCCTTTGAAATTCTTTCTTTTCAAGAGTAAGATTTTTGATTTCATTTTTCAATTCTTTGCTTTTTGAACTTAAATTTGTAAAATCATCAATAAGTTCATAAAATGCACATTGTAATTCATCAAAGGTAAAGTCATCTAAAAAGTTAGAGCTTACCTCATCATTATCAGCCATGAAGCAAACATTTGCAACTTCAGTTTTCTCTTTATCTTCTGAACTTGTTGCTTCACTATCGCTCCAAGTGGCCATCATTGCCTTCTTCTTTATTCTTTTAGATCCTTTCTTTAATAGTGGACAATCTGGTCTGATGTGTCCAGGCTTCTTGCACTCATAGCATGTAGGAGGTTCACTCTTATCTTTGCTATGGTCTCCTTTGACAAATTGTTTTCTTTTTCCAAATTTCTTTCTCTTCATGAACCTTTTAAATTTCCTTGAAATAAGTATCATTTCATCATCTTTCTCACTGTCACTAGTGGTTTCTTCACTTTCATCTTCTTGAGTTACACTCTTCAAAGCCATAGTCTTTTCTTCTTTGATTCATCTTCATCGATATGTTGTCGTTGCTGAAGCTCATGAGTCATCAAAGAACCGACCAACTCTTCAAGTGATAAATTGTTGAGATCTTTTGCTTCTTGAATTGCAGTGACTTTTGCTTCCCATATCCTAGGTAAAGATCTTAAGATTTTTCTAACAAGATCACTGTTAGCATAAGATTTTCCAAGACTTTTCAATCCATTAATAATATCAGTAAATCTTGTAAACATATCAGTAATATTTTCAGCAGGATCCATCTTAAATAATTCATACTTATGAACAAGCATATTTATTTTGGATTCCTTGACTTGATTTGTACCCTCATGGGTGACTTCAAGTCTATCCCAGATTTCCTTAGCAGACATACAAGTAGAATGCGATTAAACTCATTTGCATCAAGAGAGCAATAAAGAATATTCATAGCCTTAGCATTTAATTGAGCTAACTTTTTTGTCTTGCTCATCCCATTCAGATTTAGGCTTTGCAATATTAACATTTTCAATCATAATAGTGGGTGTGTGTGGTCCATTAATTATGATTCCCCATAAATCATAATCTAGTGCTTGAATGAAGATTTTCATTCGTGCTTTCCAATATGTAATTTGTTCCATTGAACAAAGGTGGTCTATTAGTTGATTGTCCTTCAGTCAACATAGAACTCATTGGGATTACTACTGATCTTTGGCTCCAAGCTAATCAAAGCTATAGAAATCAAGAGCACTCTGCTCTGATACTACTTGTTGCCCAAATGTAGCAACCCAAGAGGGGGGTGAATTGGGTTAAAAAAATTGATTACTATGCAAGTATATGCTTAAACCCTAATTTTGATTTGCAGCGGTGTAGTGGAGTGCACAGAATGATAACAGTAGAGAATCAAACAACCACAAACACACAGAAGTTTATAGTGGTTCGGTGCCAAACTCAGCACCTACATCCACTCCCCAAAACCTATGGGAATTTCACTAATCGTATAACAATTACAACCTCTAGCCAAACCAGGCTAGTCCTCTTGTTTATACGCACAAGGTAGCCAAAAACCCCTAACCAAACCAGGCTAGTCCTCTTGTTTCACGACACAAGGAAGCCAAAACCCCTAGCCAAACCTAGGCTAGTCCTCTTGTTTTAAGGCACAAGGAAGCCCAAAATAATCAGGGTTAACACTAACCCTTTTACAAAAACAATCAAGGAATGATAAAGAGAAGCTCCCATAATGAGCAAATATTCAGAGTATACTTTATAATTTTTGAAGCAATAAACTCAGCAATAAATGAATGAGGTCGAAGTAGCTGAAGTCTTGATTGCTTGAAAAGCTTCAAAGATCCGGACGACTTTTTGGAGCAATGAATGAACTTGAATGCACAGCAACAACCACTCAACAATATGCAATATGAGCTCTTTTCTTGGATTTTTTTTCTCTTTAAAAACTCTTTTTTCGAATCGTCATGGTGTGCTTCAAATCCCACCTTTTTATAATCATCCAACAAGAAAAGATCTGTTAGATACATTAGGAACAAATGGAAATAAAAACGAGAAGAAAATATAATCGTTATAAATGTTTCCCTTAAGCATTGAATGCTGATCTCCATTTGAGGAAGGAAGAGCACTGCAAAAATTCAAAAATCCAAAAGTTAAGTGTAGCTTAAAATAGCAATAGAGAGAGAGTAAGAGAGGAAAAGCAAACTCAAGAACTCAGGCGGTAGTTGGCTGAAAGAATAACTCCAGGCAGCTGAAGCAAGAAACCATTCGGCCAAGACTTAAGCAAAAGTCCTCAGCTAGCTAGTCAGCTAGCTCACAATAGAGGCCACAGTTGAAAAAGATGTCCAGAGGCAGCTCATTAGTTAGCTAAACATGTTGCTAGTTAGCTCTCCAGCTAACTAACAGCAAAAGCAACGGCCAGGATAAAAAGGTACAGAACATATAGTTAGCTCACCAGCTAACTAAACAATCGATAGTTAGCTTTCCAGCTAACTAACAGGCAAAATAAAAGAGTCAGGAGAAAGTGTCGTTCATTGCCAGTTAGCTCCCCAGCTAACTAAAAAAGAGAACCTTTCGGCTACAGGAATAACAGGAGATGGGGAGTTAGCTCTTCAGTTAGCTAAAAGATAGCCAGTTAGCTCACTAAGCTAACTAATTCAAAAATAGTACAGAAACCACCCACCTTAGTTAGCTCTCCAGCTAACTAACGAAAAGATAGCTAGCTTCCCAGTTAGCTAACGAAAAGATAGCTAGCTTTCCAGTTAGCTAAGCAGAGAAAGCAAACGGCCAGTGGAGAGAGGGAGTTAGCTCTTCAGCTAACTAAATTTTCAAATCACACGGCCACACGTTTACCTGTGAAAAACAGTTAACTAACCAGTTAGCTCCAGGATAAAATAGTTAGCTAAGCAGTTAACTAAAAGAAACGTCAGCTAGCTAGAAAATCTTGCAGCTAGCTCACCAATTAACTAGAATTTAATACTATTCGGCCAGGCAATTGGAGTTAGCTAAAGACGTATTCCAGTTAGCTAACAAGCTAGCCAACCAGCTAGCTAAATTTATAGAGCGTTCGGCCAAGCACTGTGATGAGCATTTTAGTTAGCTGAAGAACCTTCAGCTAGCTAACAAGCTAGCTAAACAGCTAGCTAAAATACAAGATCGTTCGGCCTAAGTAATGTAAATGATTCACAGCTAGCTGAAAGTCATGCCAGTTAGCTAAATGGAATAACAAGCTAGCTAACCAGTTAACTCCCAAGCTAATAAAAATATTCAAAGCAAATTAAATGAAGTACTTTCTTACCAATAAAATTTTGCACGCAGATACTTACTTGCAAGGCGACCGAACTTCCCTGTATCAAGCTTACAGTTGCCTATCTGTTTTATAATTATCAAAATCAATCTGGGTCAACAGGTTTCGTAATAGCCTAATTCGAGGATGTCGTCGGTCCCTGCACGGGTATTGTCACCTTAAAGCTAGGGTGTCGTCGGATGAGAGCTGGTGGTGTCGGTAACAGCCTAAGTCGGAGATGTCATCGGTCCCCGCCTTAACAGTCCCCGCACGGGTATCGTTGCGCTAAAGCTAGGGTGTTATCGGATGAGAGCTGGGGTGTCGTAACAGCCTAAGTCAAGGATGTCGTAGGTCCCCGCCTTAACAAGTCACTGCACAGGTGTCGTCGCCTTAAAGCTAGGATGTCGTCAGTTGAGAGTTGGGGTGTCGTAAGTTATTTCATGGGGTTTCGTACATGAAATAGTATGACACCCTAGTTACAAACCTAAGACATCCGTTCATGCGTAGGTGAAAAGCTTTACGACATCGCAGGAGAAAATCCATCATAATCGTAATAAAGCTACGATAACCCAGAATTACTATTAAAACATAGTAGCATCGAAGCAGTCGCAATTTCATCTAAAATATTATTAGTCATTGCAAAATTTCGTTACAATTTCAACGGAAACGCTTTTTGACGTTTCCAGACGAACTTCCACGGTCTCCTTCCTTTCTCTTCATCTTACTTGTCTCAAAATTCTGTTTCGGAGATCCACCAGAGTCTTTCTTCAACGATCCCTTGGCAGTTTCCTTTTCCACTTCTTCGTCATCGCCATCGAGCCGAAGTTTCATGCTAAAGGCGATAGCTAGCTCATCTACCTCCGATGTCGACATGGGTGAAGCTTTCTTAAACCTTCTTAAACTACCTCCGATGTCGTCTACCCTTCCTGTGGTTGTAGGCAGTACTCATCCTTTCTCCTTTTATAGCCATCGAGTTGGGGGATGGGGGACAGAAACCATTACTGAAGAGAGTGTCGGGAAACCAAATGTCGTCGAACTCAGTGTTTCAATCCCCAATTCGGAGCAAGTATTGGCCATGCTAGCGTCTTCATTATAGTAAATCGGAGTGTCTCTCCTCGCATGATGGAGTGAGCACTTTCCAATTATTCAATCGGCCACTTGGTGCCCTTGGTATAAATGCACGCTGAACGAATAAGCTTTACGTCGTCCCAAGAGGAAACATGTCGGAAGTATTGCGACACCCAAGTGTCGTAACAGCCTAAGTCAGGGATGTCATAGGTCTCCGCCTTAACAAGTCCCTGCACGGATGTCATCGCCTTAAAGCTAGGGTGTCGTCGGATGAGAGCTGGGGTTTCGTAACATAACTTAACTCAGGGATGTCATCGGTCCCCGCCTTAACAGTCCCCGCACGGGTGTCATCGCGCTAAAGCCAGGATGTCGTCGGATGAGAGCTGGGTGTCGTAACAGCCTAAGTCAGGGATGTCGTAGGTCCCCGCCTTAACAGTCCCCGCACGGATGTTGTCGCCTTAAAGCTAGGGTATCATCGGATGAGAGCTGGGGTATCATAACAGCCTAAGTCGGGGATGTCGTTGGTCCCCGCCTTAACACTCCCGCACCGCACGGGTGTCGTCGCGCTAAAGCTAGGGTATCGTCGGATGAGAGCTGGGGTGTCGTAACAGCCTAAGTCAGGGATATCGTAGGTCCCTGCCTTAACAAGTCCTTGCACAGGTGTCATCGCCTTAAGTTAGGGTATCGTCGGATGAGAGCTGGGGTTTCGTAACATAACTTAACTCAGGGATGTTGTCGGTCCCCGCCTTAACAGTCCCCGCATGGGTGTCATCGCGCTAAAGCCATGGTGTCATCGGATGAGAGCTGGGTGTCGTAATAGCCTAAGTCAGGGATGTTGTAGGTCCCCGCCTTAATAGTTCCCGCACGGATGTCGTCGTCTTAAAGCTAGGGTGTCGTCGGATGAGAGCTGGGGTGTCATAATAGCCTTAGTCGGGGATGTCATCGGTCCCCGCCTTAACACTCTCCGCACGGGTGTCGTCGCCTTAAAGTTAGGGTGTCGTCAGATGAGAGGTGGGGTGTCGTAAGTTGTTTCATGTGGTTTCCTTCGCGACACCCCAGTTGAAACGTTACGACACCCTTGGTATAATCTTATGACACCACTACGATAAACTTGAAATAGGCAGAAATTTTGACGTCACCCTAGTTGTAATTCGACGACACCTTAGTAACTCAGTTATGCCATCTTTTCGAGAAAGGTTGCATAACGTGGCCGGTTCCTATGGGTTTGCGTATCAGCGATATGATCGTGGCGCTCCTGGTGTCCTTTCATATTTCTCTGAGGTCGGCATAAAATTTTTTTGAACCCTAGAGGTCCTTCGTTTGTTGCTCGAGAAGCCACCGGTGTTCTAAATTTCTTCCACAGTTCTTTCTTCCATCTACTTCATTCATGGAGATGAGTGCTTTCATTTGTGGACGAAGACCGCGAACAAAGAAGAACCGAAGGAGAAAATGGCGGAACAAAGCAAGAACATCGTTCTTCATTCGAATGAGAATGCATCTCCTTCAGGTATGTTTATCCCTTTGTTAAGATATTATAACATCCTCTCTTAAAATGTCATGACACCCTAGTTCATACATAGTGGCACCCAGCTGACTAGTATGTTTTACCCCCTATTTCAGATGACATAAAATTATTTCAGTCCCCCAAGTGAAGGCTTCCCAGTTGTTTAAGAATAGTTGCAGGCCGGCCGTATACGTTCAGAAGGTTTGGAAGATAGGGTTTACTAGATAGCATACAAAACTTATTCGAAGGACCCCATTTGGTGCCTTCGTCGACATGCAGACGTTCACAGTCGATGGGCGATTGCTAGCAAACATCATAAGATGTCACAATGGATGCGGCGAGTTCATTTTCTGTGGCAAGCTGGTTCTATTCAGTGCCGATGAAGTCGCACTTATTCTGGGTCTTCCAGCTCATGGGAAGAAGATCGACACGTCCAGCCAGCTGTTCAACGGAAGGTTGTTCAGACGATTTGGCCAGGGTTTAGACGATTTGGCCAGGGTTTAGATCTTCGTCAAGAAGGTTTGGAGAAGTCAATTTTTCGACTACGATCATCTAAAGTACAGGAAGATGTCGAGGACACCGTCAGACTTTGGATCGCCTACATATTTGCCATGTTTTTTGCTCCAAAGTCTAATCAGAGATGTCCACGGTATCTCATCCAGCACTTAGATGACTTAAGTCAACTGGATAGGATCGAATGGGCTTCAACATTCAAGGATTTGATTGTTCTGGCTCTCCCAGAAGTAGCTGCTTGCTTGCATTCCGAGAAGCCGGTCCACTCAAAGAGAGCACAAAAGGTTAGGAGGCAGCCTATCCTGTTCGGATGCTCGGTAGCACTGGTGGTAAGGATTATTGAGATTCAAAAATAGTGTCCTTAGTATAATTTCTTTGTTAATATTATATTTTTTTATATCCAAAAATTATCATGTTCAGGCGTGGTTCCTCGAGCATATATTAATGAGAGCACCAGCATATCCCGATAAACTGCCCTGGCTGTTGAAGTGGTATGACAACAAAATGAAGATCCAGTCGGTTCGGGTTGCCAACATGCAGCCTCACGACTTGGTAAGCTAATACATTGCTTCAATGCTCTGACCATATTTTTTCACTTAATGTGTTAATATTTTCACTTAATATTGATTTGTTTATCGTCTTGCTTTGCAGTTGGGAGGAGCTACTGTACCACTGTCAGAGGAGCACTGGCTTCTCAGTCAACAGACAGTAGCATCGCCTGAACCAATAGAGCGCTGCGAAAGCTGTACCGAGTTGAAGATTGAATTGGCTTGCGTTAAGGATCAACTCGACGATGTCAGGCACAGGCTGTCCATTGCTGAGAGCCTCCTCAGTTCACTGCTCAGAAAGGAAAGCAATGCAATAAATGAGGAGGACAAGGGAGACGGGAAGACAGAGGAGGGGCATTCCTTGGAGTGTCTTCTCGAGCCTGTTAAAGGAAATATTGAGGAGAATAAGATGGAGGAGGACCAAGAGGAGAAGGGATTGGAGGGGGAATCCTTGGACGATAAAACAGAGCATGGGATTGAAAATAAAGAAGAGGAGAAGAGTAAAGAGGGGCAATCTACGGAGGGCCAAGAGGAGTCCAAATCTGATAATAAACTTAGCACCCCTGCTCCAAAGGGTGATGATGTTGACATAGAAATCGTTGGAATGCCTTCTCTTGTTAAGAGGGTGAAAAAAGAGCCAAGGAAGCGAAAGGCATCCAAGGTCAGAGGAGAATCTTATGAGACAATCCGTCATAGAAAGTCGTCGAAGACAGTTGGCACATCAAAGCCCAACACAACGGTCGAAGATGACCAAATTATTATAAAATTTTTTTGAGCGAACGACTAACCGACGAGATCGTGTACATCAATAAGTTAGGTGTCGTTGTAACAAGGAAAAGTCTTCGGGATCTCATTAACAATGATATGATAATAGATGATGTAAGTATCTCAAGAAACCTTTTCTAGTTGTTGATTTTAGAATTATATTAATCGGTTTACATTCAATTGGCAGATAATTGATGCCGGCCAGGAGTTTTTGATGTGCAATTGGACACAGCATCCGGACCGATACCATAAGTGCATCTTTGCATCAGTTTTCGTAGCCACTTTGTGTCTGACTTCTCCATTAACTTCTCATGAACTCGCTGGGCGTCGATATTTAACAATGTATTCGATGAAGATAAGGCCCAATTCCGGTTTCTATTCACCATAATAAACTCCGATAACTCGCACTGGCATCTTATTGCTGTTGCCATGGAAAGAAAGGTGTTCATGCACCTGAATTCATTAAAACGCAATGCCAGGTACAAGGCCAATGCGAAGAAATGGCATACAATTCTTGACCACATTCCATATCTACCGCGATAAGGAGGAGGTGATGACTTAACCGATGAAAGAGATTTCGGATTGCCCAAGTCAATCGGCTGGATCGCTGGATTGTGACCTATACTGTCTGAGATACATCGAATGTCTTGCTCGACGGGACAATCCTGATATGAAGATGGATTTCACGGAGGAGGAAGTAAGAGAATACCGGCGACAATTAGTTGCGACGATATTGAGAGAGGGTCTTAACCAAAAGATCAACAACCTTGTCGCAAACTGTTCGTAATTTTTTCATTCTTCTTTCAATGAAAATTTAATGTAATTTATTCATATTGACACTGTTTCATATTTAATGCAAATGCAAATATTTTATATTGAGAACAGGGGTGTCCTTGATTTATTCATCTTTATGCCTTTTCTACTTCACAATTTCTTAAGTTTTCATATATGATGTCGTAAATTAAAAACTAGAATGTTGTAAATTGAGAACAGGGGTGTATAGGATTTTGCCTTTCAGGTGTCGTCGAGCTAAAGCTAGGGTGTCGTTAGCCCAGAGCTGGGAGGTCGTCGTGCTAAAAGCATTGGTGTCCTTTCGTGAGAATAGGGGGCAGGGGGTGTCGTAGGATTTTGCCTTTCGGGTGTCGTCGAGCTAAAGCTAGGGTGTCGCTAGCCCAGAGCTGGGGGGTCATCGCGCTAAAAGCATTGGTGTCCTTTCGTGAGAATAGGGGAGTGTCCTAGGATTTTGCCTTTCGGGTGTCGTCGAGTTAAAGCTAGGGTGTCGTTAGCCCAGAGCTGGGGGGTCATCGCGCTAAAAGCATTGGTATCCTTTCGTGAGAACATGGGGGTGTCGTAGGATTTTGCCTTTCGAGTGTCGTTGAGCTAAAGCTAGGGTATCATTAGCCCAGAGCTGGGGGATCATCGCACTAAAAGCATTGGTGTCCTTTCATGAGAACAGGGGGGTGTCGTAGGATTTTGCCTTTCGGGTGTCGTCGAGCTAAAGCTAGGGTATCGTTAGCCTAGAGCTGGGGGGTCGTCGCGCTAAAAGCATTGCTGTCCTTTCGTGAGAATAGGGCTATCGTAGGATTTTGCTTTTCGGGTGTCGTCGAGCTAAAGCTAGGGTGTCGTTAGCCCAGAGCTGGGGAGTTGTTACGCTAAAAGCATTGCTGTCCTTTCGTGAGAACAGGGGTATCGTAGGATTTTGCCTTTCGGGTGTCATCGAGCTAAAGCTAGGGTGTTGTTAGCCCAGAGCTGGGGGGTCGTCACGCTAAAAGCACTGGTGTCCTTTCGTAAGAACAGGGGGGTGTCGTAAGATTTTGCCTTTCAGGTATCGTCGAGCGAAAGCTAGGGTGTCATTAGCCCAGAGCTGCGGGGTCGTCGCACTAAAAGCATTGGTGTCCTTTGGTGAGAACAGGGGGGTGTCGTAGGATTTTGCCTTTCGGGTATCGTCGAGCTAAAGCTAGGGTGTCGTTAGCCCATAGCTAGGGGGTCGTCGCGCTAAAAGCATTGGTGTTCTTTTGTGAGAACAGGGGGGTGTCGTAGGATTTTGCCTTTCGGGTGTCATCGAGTTAAAGCTAGGGTGTCGTTAGCCCAGAGCTAGGGGGTCGTCGCGCTAAAAGCATTGCTGTCCTTTCGTAAGAACAGGGGTGTCGTAGGATTTTGCCTTTCGAGTGTCGTCGAGCTAAAGTTAGGGTGTCGTTAGCCCAGAGCTGGGGGATCGTCGTGCTAAAAGCATTGGTGTCCTTTCGTGAGAACAGGACGGTGTCGTAGGATTTTACCTTTCGGGTGTTGTCGAGCTAAAGCTAGGGTGTCGTTAGCCCAGAGCTGGGGGGTCGTCGCGCTAAAAGCATTGGTATCCTTTCGTGAGAATAGAGGGGTGTCGTAGGATTTTGCCTTTCAGGTATCGTCGAGCTAAAGCTAAGGTATCGTTAGCCCAGAGCAGGGGGGGTCGTCGCGCTAAAAGCACTGGTGTCCTTTCGTAAGAACAGGGGGGTGTCGTAGGATTTTGCCTTTCGGGTGTCATCGAGCTAAAGCTAAGGTATCGTTAGCCCAGAGCTGGGGGGTCATTGCGCTAAAAGCATTGCTGTCCTTTCGTGAGAACAGGGGTGTGTCATAGGATTTTACCTTTCGGGTGTCGTCGAGCTAAAGCTAAGGTGTCATTAGCCCAGAGCTAGGGGGTCGTCGCGCTAAAAGCATTGGTGTCCTTTCGTGAGAACAGGGGGGTGTCGTAGGATTTTGCCTTTCGGGTGTTGTCGAGTTAAAGCTAAGGTGTCGTTAGCCCAGAGCTGGGGGGTCGTCGCGCTAAAAGCATTGCTGTCCTTTCGTAAGAATAGGGGTGTCGTTAGCCCAGAGCTGAAGGGTCATCGCGCTAAAAGTTACAAAGCACTTCATTTGCGACCAAGACACCCTCGTTACAAAGTTACGACACCCGTGTTTATATATGCTCCTCCTGTGTTAGCTGACTCAATATATAAGCATCAAACTCGTCCATCAAAGTTTTGGAAGGTGGTACAATTCTTTGCATTAGTGGAGCATCAATGGTTGCCTTGACCAGATTTTTCCTTGATCTTTTTGACTTCTTCTCGACTCCACTCTTTAACCTGTTCCCTTTTGGGCGACCTTTCATCCTAATTTGCTGAGGATCTTGAATTACAAGCTTTGTTCTTGGCTTAGCTGCGTAGTTAGCATCCACGGCAATTTTGAATATAGGTCGCATCACTAAATTAAATGCATCTTCAGACATGGAGGCTATCTCTGCGAGCTTCATCATCCGATGACTCGGTAAACTATATCTACAATCAATAACATAATGTTATCGAAAACATATATTAAGACATTTAAAATCAAAAATTGTCACTATGTACCGTGATTTTCATGTGCTTTTATCACAACCTTCGGTATTGCAGTCGAAATCGTCGAATTAATATTTCATGTCCTTGCACCATCTCTTCAATAGGTATTTATCTGGTAAACGAAATGCGTCGCTTTGATGAAGAACCAACAAGGCATGCCTACACAGGTAACCCTTAAACTGAAAGGATCGACACTGGCATTGGACATCCTCAATATTTCTATCGTATGACACGATATATTTTTGATCATCCCCTTGCCGATTCCATCGACTTCAATCCTTTCATACGACTTTACAGAATATACACAATAGTCATCAGCTTCCTTGATCAATTTAGTATTTGATATAGCCATTTCAAGTAGGGCTGTAAACGAACCAAGCCGCTCACAAGCTATTCGGGTCTCGGTTCGGAAAAAAGCTCGTTCGGAATCGTTCGTGAAGGTAAACGAGTCAAGCTCGAGCTCAATTTCGAGCTCGAAAAAATTAATAAGCCGAGCTCGAGCTTAATAAAGTTTGATTCGTTAGCTCGCGAACATGTTCATATAGAGGCTCGCGAACATGTTCGTTTAAGGCTCGGTTATATATTATAACTGTTAACTTAATAATAATACCATTAAACCGGCCGGGTTTTGAAGAACCGGTTCAACCCCGATTTTTAGACTTCTAGGTTTAAAAAATAAAGTTAGAGTTAGATTTTTACAGTTTTTAAATAGTCTGCCCCTTTGTCTTCCTTCATTCCCATCCTCGTCGTTACCCCACTTTGTCTTCCTTCGTTCCTGTCCTCGCCTTCGTTCCCATCCTCGCCGTTACCTCTGCCTCTCCTCTCGGGTATGCTTCCTTCTTCTTTTTTGATTTTTTTATCCCAATGCTTTTTCCTCTCATGTCTTTTGATTGCTTTTAACTTTTTTTTCTACCCAACTTTGTACTTCGTCTTCTTCCTTGTTCTTTTTATGCTCTCTCTTCTCTATTTCTCATGTCAAAAGCCTTCGTCTATTGGTTTCTTTTACTTTTTTTTTTTTTTCGTCTTCTGGTAGCAGATGAGTGGTTTCTCTGGTTAAAGATTGCGATGGAATAGGAAAACAGAAAGAAATCTATTTTTTAATATTCAATGAGAAGTCTTAACTTAAAATAACTAGTACAGTTTTAAAATAATAAATGATCTTGTTTTCTTTTTCTATTTGTTTGCTTCTCTCTACTTTCATTAATTATTATTTAATGAAATTATGTTGGTCTATAGATATTGCTCTCAACTTATTCACATATCATGATGCATTGCCCTCAATGATCAGTAATATCACAGTCATCTCCCTTGTATGAAATCTTAATGCATTTCCCAATGAAATTGATAACTTCAACCATTATGACTAAATTGTTTATGTGGCCGGCAACTATATTTCTTTACCTATAATTGTATAAATTATTTAGGTGCTATTAAAAACATATCTGAATTTCTTTTTTTAGTTGATTAAATCCCATGCCCCTTCCATTATCATATTTTCCAACCACTCTGTCCATCAACCATTAGATGTCCATTGTTTTTCAGTTAGGCATGAGAGTTTATTTTGTCATTCAGCTCTCTTCATTGACAACAAACATATTTTTTTATAGTTTAATATTTATATTTTGTTATTTTTTATTATTAAATTAAAAATTAATTATGACATCATCCGGTTCGATCAAACCGGTTTATCCGATCGAACCGGTTGACCCATGACCCAAATTTACTTTATCATTTTCAATAAGGCAGAAAATATAACCTGAAGGTTTTAGAATGCTTGTATTCCATAATATGGGATTTGGATTAATTGTTTTGATTCCTATTGTTGTTGTTTTACCTAAATACTGAAAACTATTGTGTATTTACATGGTTTTCATTTTTCTTCAGGTTTTGTTAGCTAAAAGAGAACAACAAAATGTCAGCAATAAACATATCAACTCAAGATTCTACCATAAGTCCTATTTTGGGAGAAGTTCAACCAAGTGCAAACGATACTGCTGAAGCAAATCAAAGCAAGGATGTGAATCAACCTGACACCATTGATGAAGAAGAGGGTAATCCATATGCTCCAAAGAAAAGAAAGCGTACATCCAAAGCATGGACTGACTTTAAAGAGGTTACTCTTCCAGATGGGGTAGTGAAGGCTGAGTGTATTCATTGTAAACATCGGTTGACAATGAACAAGACCGATGCTACAACGCATTTTCTTAGGCACCTTAAGGGATGTATGAGGAAGAAAATAGATGAGAAAGGGCAGAAAAATATTAGTGTCACCACAATTTTAGCGGAGTCAAAAACCGTGAATGCTGTGCAAAATTTTAAGTATGATCATGCGAAGATCAGAGAAATCCTTTCCCATTTGATTATTGTTCATGAGCTGCCATTTCTGTTTGCAGAATATGAGTTATTCAATTTGTTGATGAAGACAGCTACTCCATATTATCAGAGAATTAGTCGTGCTACTGCAAAGAAAGACTGTGTAACCAGTTATGAAATGGAGAAGAAAAAGTGATGGCAGCATTAAAGGATGTGGACAGGGTCAGTGTGACTACAGACTTGTGGAAATCAGATCAAAAGATTTCGTATATGGTTGTCACTTGTCATTATGTGGAATCCAGTGGGCATTTGCAAAAGCGAAATCTGAATTTTTGTGATGTTCCTTCACCCCATACCGGTGTTGTCATTTTTGATGTGCTAAACAAGTGTTTGATTGAGTGGGAAATTGAAACTAAAGTGTGGTCAGTAACAGTTGATAATGCTGGATATAATGATGTGGCTGTTCGAACATTAAAGGAAAACCTCTCTTACAAAAGGAATCTTCCGCTTGATAGAAAATTATTTCATGCAAGATGCTGCCTGCACATCTTGAATTTATTAGTGCAAGATAGGTTATCCGAGATTGAAGGTGTGATTTACAATGTACGTGAAAGCGTGAAGTATATAGCTGCTTCGGAGGGCCGGATTAATATATTTAGTGAAATTGCAAAGCAGCTGAAACTATCTTCAAAGAAGCTTATGTTGGATTGTTGTACGAGGTGGAATGCAACATACATGATGTTATTAGCTGCCTTAGAGTTTAAAGATATCTTTCCAAGGTATCAACAAAGGGATACTAATTATAATTTTTTACCAAGTGTGGAGGATTGGAAGAAGGTTGAAGTTGTTTGTTCATTTCTTGAAGAATTTAATGAAGTGACCCACCTCATTTCAGGTAGTGAATATCCAACTTCAAACTTGTTTCTTACTGAACTTTATAACATAAAAAGTTGTTAAATGAAGCAAATGTGGGTGAGGGTGCTTACATGGTAGGCATGATTAACAAGATGAAGGTGAAATTTGATAAATATTGGGGTGACTGCAACTTGTTAATCTCTATAGCAGCAGTTTTAGATCCAAGAAACAAGATGAAATTGATTGAATGGTGTTTTCCAGAGATTTACTCTATAGTTGAGGCTGCCAAGCATATCACCACAGTTCGTGAGACATTACGGATATTGTACAACGAGTATGTTGAGGATCACAAAGCTAATCTTGTTGAAAAAGATGTTCAAGGTGAAACTCAAAAAGAAAGTTCTAGTTGTATAAGTAATGTTCTTGGAAAAGGAAAAGGAAAAGTAAGGGCACAATTTTCTAACTATATTAAAAATGTTGATACAGTTGAGCAAGTGAAGTCAGAATTAGATGTGTACTTGGAGGAAGGAGTTGTTCTTTGTCAAGATGATAGTGATTTTGATGAATTGGTATGGTGGAAGATGAACAATTTGAAGTTTAGGATTTTGTCAAAGATGGCTTGTGATGTGCTATCAATTCCAATAACCACAGTGGCTTTCGAATTAGCTTTTAGTGCTGGTGGTAGGGTCATTGATCTATATCGTGCCTCTTTGGGAACAGAAATAGTCCAAATTTTACTTTGTGCACAAGATTGGCTGCGTGCTCATTATGGGATCAACAGAAAAGCAAAAGTGAGTATATTAACTTTGCTACTCATTTAATTGTATTCATTTGAATGCATAGTTTTCTTGCTATCCTGCATGTATTTAATGTTGTGATATTGTTATGTGCATGTAAAAGGAAAAGGAAAAGATTCAGTATATTCAGCTGACTTAATTGTGATTGAAGAGTTGTACTTCTGGTTCTTATCATGGACTGGTAATATTGGTTATTCTAGAAATCTGAATTTTATGTTTGATTATTAAGCCTTCATTGTTGCTCAATTGGTGTGTTGTGTTTGGTTTTGCAGGGCAGATCATGGTTTATGCACTGACTTGCTTCCTAAATATTTGTTTTCATGGCATGAAAAAGAGAGAGCAGAGTTGAGGAAGATGAAGAGGAAGACTGTATTGTCTTTGGCCCTTGTAGCTTTTATAATTTTTATCTTGCAGTGGACTTCTTGTCATTTCTTGCACTAATTTGTTATGAGGAAAATTGTATTGTGTTTGACTCTTGTAACTCTTGTCATTTTCATCTTGTAATGGACTTATTGCCATTTCTAGTACCGATTTATTATGGTGTGCTTCTTGTAGTTCCATGGACTAAGTTGTTATGGTGTTTTTATTATCATATATACTAGTTGTTATTTATGTATCATTAGTTATACTTTTGAGTGAATGCATTAGTTTCTATAGGTTAACTTTTGAAACTAAAATATGCTTAACGAGCTCGATTACATGCTTAACGAGCTTGAGCTCGAATAAAGCTCGTCAAACATGCTAAATGAGTAATTAACGAATCGAGCTCGAGCCGCTCACGAGCTTGATAAATTTAGTTCGAACCGAGCTCGAGCTTCATTATCAAAGCTCAAACCGAATTCGAGCCGAGCTCGAGCCTACTAAAAAACTGACGAACCGAGCTTGAGCTTGTCATTATTCGGCTCGGCTCGGTTCGTTTACGGCCCTAATTTCAAGGATCTCATTCTGAAATTTTTTGAAAATGCGCCTTGTATACCTTCCTGCAGCTTGTTTCTCAAAAGGTGATAATGTCTTTAGGAAAGCAATCGTTTGCAATGTCCTATTATCTTCCTCATTTTCGGTCTCGTACCTTTTCTCCAAGGCATCTTCGTACTTACCTATGAACTCTGTTAGTGTAGTCTTCGAATTTATAAACCCATCAAAGAAGTGATTTATGCCCTCGCTCCTTTGTGAAGATGACATCCTTGTACATAATTTTGTCAAAAAAGAAGCGTTAAACGCGAACATGAACTAGAGACAATGAAATACAAACCTGCGAAGAATGTATCCTTTAGGTAAACTGGGACCCATTTATCCCAACATTCGTAAAGGACATTGAACCAATCTATAGCCTTGCATTCTTTATATTTCTCCATAACATGTGCCCACTTTTCCTCGAATGACTGTATGGTCAATGAATCATATATCGCCTCACCGAAATCAACCATAAATTTGGGATTTGCTGTGCAAATGTGGCCAATCTTTTCAGGTATCTTTTTCAATATATGCCAAAGACAAAATCGATGTTGTGTGTTAGGAAAAACTTCTTTAACAGCAACCTCGATTGCCTTATCTTTGTTAGTTATTATGGCAATAGGTGCTTGACCACCATTTGCATCCAGCCATGGCTGAAAAACCCATTTATATGTCTTAGTATTCTCATCAGACAACAATGCGCAACCAAGCAAAGTGGACTATCCATGATGGTTGACCCCGACGAATGGACAAAAAGGCATTTGATATCTATTTGTCAAGTAGGTTGAGTCAAAGCTTAGAACATCACCGAAGTATGTGCATGCCAATCTTGACCTTGGATGAATCCAGAAGACAGACCTGAGATGACCATTATCATTGAGGTCTAAGGTATAGAAGAAATTGGGATTTCTGAGTTGCATTTCGGTGAAATGGATTACCATCGAATGATCATCTCCTTCTTTTAGCTTAGACTGATGTTCATGACAAATGAAATTACGAGCATCCTTCTCGGTGAAATCTAATTATCTTCTGCCCCCTTTTCTCTTTGCTATGGCAGAGTATATCTAAGTTGTCTAAACATTCACAGCATGTAAATTACTGATCTCTGCCTTCTCTAGTGTGCTGATCCTCCAATACGACCGTAGATAACCAGTTGATGTTATGGACATCCCATGGTTATGTTCTAGAGAAACCTCAACCAATATCCACTTACCACTTGTAGCATTCAGTCTTGCTTTTATGGATGCTATGCAATCAACTTTCCCAGTATCCCTATGATTCATGCTCTTCTCTGTTTTTCTAGATTTTCCTTGCCTCCAACACGCCAGGTGCTTGAAGCAAAGTTGTTTGTTGTTGTTAGCCCTGCTACACACTGTTGTGATTCCAAAACCAACTCTTTTTGTGTATCCATTGTAGAAAGTATATACATCATCTGCTGAATTGAATTTCATTCTAGTTTGAGGAACTACAGTATCAATCCCTGCTTTTGGAGCGATGGGTGAAGGTGCACAGCGGGAAGTGTGCTCGATTTCTTTCCGATTTATAATTTCAGCATCGTCTGTGGAAATATAGGCACACAATCATGAACAATGATATCCATAGATTTAGTTGTCAATATATCCTGACAAAGCATTAGGACACTAAGGTGAAAAAAATACGACACGTTACCTAAAGAAATACGACAACACAATTAGGCTGTTACGACATCCCAGCTCTCATCTGACGACACCCTAGCTTTAAGGCGATGACACCCGTGCCGGGACTATTAAGGCGGGGACCAACGACATCACCGACTTAGGCTGTTACGACACCCCAGCTCTCATCTGACGATACCCTAGCTTTAAGGCGACGACACCCATGCCGGGCTGTTAAGGCGGGGACCGACGACATCCCCGACTTAGGCTGTTACGATACCCCAGCTTTAGCGTGACGACACCCTAGTTTTAAGGCGATGACATCCGTGCGAGGACTGTTAAGGCGAGGACCGACGACATCCCCGACTTAGGCTCTTACGACACCCCAGCTTTAGAGCGACGACACCCTAGCTTTAAGGCGACGACACCCGTGCCGGGCTGTTAAGGCGGGGACCGACGACATCCCCGACCTAGGCTCTTACGACACCCTAGCTTTAGCGCGGCGACATCCTAGCTTTAAGACGATGACACCCGTGCGGGGACTGTTAAGGCGGGGATCGACGACATCCCCGACTTAGGCTCTTACAACACCCAGCTTTAGAGCGACGATACCCTAGCTTTAAGGCGACGACACCCATGCGGGGACTGTTAAGGAGGTGACCGACGACATCTCCGACTTAGGCTCTTACGACACCCCAGCTTTAGCGCGACGACACCCTAGCTTTAAGGCGATGACACCCGTGCGGGGACTGTTAAGGCAGGGACCGACGACATCCCCAACTTAGGCTGTTACGACACTTCAGCTCTCATCCGACGACATCCTAGCCTTAAGGCAACGACATCCGTGCGGGGACTGTTAAGGTGGAGACCGACGACATCCTCGACTTAGGCTCTTACGACACCCCAGCTTTAGAGCGATGACACCCTAGCTTTAAGGAAATGACACCCGTGCTAGGCTGTTAAGGCGAGGACCGACAACATCCCCGACTTAGGCTCTTACGACATCCCAGCTTTAGCGCGACGATACCCTAGCTTTAAGGCGACGACACCCGTATGGGGACTGTTAAGGCGGGGACCAACGACATCCCCGACTTAGGCTCTTACGACACCCCAGCTTTAGAGCGACGATACCCTAGCTTTAAGGCGATGACACCCGTGCGGGGACTGTTAAGGAGGGGACCGACGATAACTCCGACTTAGGCTCTTACGACACCCCAACTTTAGCGCGATAATACCCTAGCTTTAAGGCGATGACACCCGTGTGGAAACTGTTAAGGCGGGGACCAACGATATCCACGACTTAGGCTGTTACGACACCCCAGCTCTCATCTGACGACATCCTAGCTTTAAGGCGACGACATTCGTGCGGGGACTGTTAAGGTTTAAACTGAGGTGTCGCTCCCCCTCTTCTCCACTTGGCCCTTCATAGAATGCCTCTCCCCCCTCTTCTCCTCTTCTTTATATCCATTCCCATGCTCTCTCTCCATGGTTAGTTATAAGTACGGGTGTCGTAGGCTTGTAACTATGGTGTCTTAATAGTAAATCTGGGGTGTCGTAGCTTTTATGATGATACCCCGAAGCACGGGTGTCATAGGTTTGTAACTAGAGTTATATGGAAAGGAAATAACGGGGAATATAGGCCGCCGAAACACTTTGAAGTTCATAAGTTATACAATATGACATTTGTGCTACAAAACACTAAACTCTAAACAGTTATGACTCCCAAAATGTCATAACTGTTTTGGTCTAAGGAAGTTACCTGCGCATTAAACGATTTCCTAAAGCATTAACTTCCTCTAACGATAAAAAATAGTTGGTGTAATAAAGGAACTTTACAAAGAAGTGGGAACAAGGACTTTTTACTTCCTGCTGCGGATGACATTTTCTCCATAAGTTTTTGTACAAAGACTTCAGTAGCTACGTATTCCAGCCTCGAAGCTAAAATATTTTCTTCCGACCGGACTCTCAAAGCGAGGGCTCAGGATCTTGCTTAAGAAAAATTAGACTGATTCCTTGCATCCGAAAGCCAAGAGCGAGGGGGAAGAAAGAGTTTTTCTTGCACATATGTAATCCAAGAAAATATGGTGGTAGAAGTAGGCTGGAGGGAAAGGGCATTTTTGTCTGCACATTAATTTTAAAATAAAGGCAAAGCGCTTTTAATGGCCATTATGATCAAAATGTAACATCGTAGCAGAGCCATACCGTTCCGCAACATTAGCCACGTAGGATGCACGTGGACCAATCAGGAGAGGCGGTGCAGCCCATGTAGGACTTGCTGCACCGGGGGCGGTGTACAAAGACTTTTCCTTGTTTAAATTAGGCTCCATGGAAAAGCACATGCATGAGGATGACGCATGCGATACACAAAGACAAAATTATTCTTAGCACGTGCAGCCGTATGTATATGGCTAATCATCGCTTACAGTGCGTATGATATATACCTTGCATATTGCACAAAAACCTTTCCTCCATGGCTTCATTTGGTTGGACCTTCGCACAATTTAGAAATATCTTTAGAAGCTTAAAAACATTTTTGATAAATTTTAGAATGTTTAACATTTTTTTAAAAAAAATTATTTATTTATTTTAAAGAAATTAAAAAAAATTACTTATGAAATTGAAGGCTTGCATAAGTAAAATACATATTTTTATTTATTTTAAAGAAATTAAAATATTTTACTTATGAAAGCCTTCAATTCCAACTTTTTCAAAAATTATAATATTATAATACTATATTATTATAATAAAAATTATAATATTTCATAAGATAATATAATTATAAACTAATAATGGCTATACTTTATTAATATTATAGTACTATTAATATAATATTATAATCATCATTGTATTATAATAATTATCATCGTTATATTATTACTATCATAAAATTTATTATTATAATAAAATTATAATATTAATAAAATTATAATATAATAAATATAATATTAAAAGTATTATTATATTATTAATAATAATTATTATATTAACTATATAGAATAATCTAATAACAACTATAGTATATTGTATTATTATAGTACTATTAATGTAATATTATTATCATTACTATATTATGATAATCATTTGATTTATTAATATTATCATGAAATAGTGATAATAGTCTAATGTTATAATGATATTGACTCAACTAGTTTAAGCCTTTTTCCAACTATATGGGTCGGCTACATGAATATGCTTCCTTCACTTTGCTCTGTTCATGACTAAATTGGTATTTAAATTATAAATAGTCATATCTTTTTGAATTATTTATATCTATGTTAGTTTAGGTTTGCCTCTATCTTTATCCTTACCATGGATTGTTAAAAGGTTACTTTTACTTATTGAAGCATTTAAAGTTGTGTTTGAAATAGAGAATAAAGGGGGATATTTTCCTTTATTCCTAGAAGCTATAACTACAAATGATAAGTCTAAAAAATGTTAACAAGAAGGGATAGCCCAAACCATGCATGGGTTATCCCCTAAACTTATTCATTAGGTAGTGTTTGATTCATAAAAAGCTATCCCTGAATAAGTTACAAGATAGCATTTATCCAGGGAATAGCTCAAGGGATAACCATTTTTTAAATAACAACTTTGCTATCAAGTAATAACTCTAGTTATTCCTGGAGTCCATATAGAATAAGTTCAGGGGATGGGTTATCCCTTATGGTTAAACTTTTTCAAAATTATTCCCTCTAGTTATAGCTTTTGGGGATAAGGGGGATATCCCACCTTATTCCCTATTTCAAACACAATTAGGGAATGGATAATAGCTATTTTTTCTTAAACTTATCCCTTGAGGATAAAACTATTATTATAAAAATAAGACTATTCTCTCAACTATCCCCTAAATAAGATTATTCTCTCAGCTATCCCCTAAATAAATTCTATCATGTACACTTATACAGGGATAGTTATTTTTCTATCAAATACTACCTAAGGTAGTGTTTGATAGCCCAAAAGCTATCCCTGGATAAATGTACGGGATAGAATTTATCCAGGGAATAGCTGAGGGAATAAGCATTTTTTTAAAATTACAAGTCTGCCATTAAGAAATAACTTTGTTGTTCCTAGGTTCCCTAGGGAATAAGTTCAGGGGATAACCCATGGTTAACCATGGTTAACCATGGGTTATCCCTTCTGGTTAAACTTTTTCAGATCTATCCCTTCTAGCTATAGCATTTGGGAATAAGAAGGGATATCCAGGGGATATCCTTCCTTATCCCCCATATCAAACACTGCCTAAAGGTCTTCGTTGTATATATTCGAACTATCGCAATCAATTTTCTCTCATTTTATCTTCATTTGGGACTATTCCTATAATTTCTCTTATATATTTATTTTAAATTCTATTTTTTAAAGTTTTACTACATATCCATCTTAATATGTGCATTTCTATTATATTTAATTTATTCACATGTTGTCCAATACTCTGTTCCATATAGCATAGATGACTAATAGCGGTTTTATAAAATTTTCTTTCAATTTAATAGGATGCGTCGATCATATAATACTCCTGAAATACTCTTCTACTTAATCTATCATGTTTTAACTCTATGATTATAAAATAATATCATAAAAATAATAAAATAATAATAAAAATAATAAAAATACTATTATATTGATAGAATAATTAGAATGATTCTAGCATTATTATATTATATTGCTTGTTGTTATTATGTTATATTAATCATAATATAATAATATTATATTATTATATTAAGTTATAATATTATTATAATAATTTATGAGTTACAATATTTATTACAATAGTTGTTGGTAGAAAGTTGAATGTACAATGGATTTTTTTTTTTTTAATCTTATCTTTAAAATTTGTGTGGATTAAGAGTGGAGAGGGCGACCGGATCGAACCGTGACCGTCGTACGTGGTCCAACAAAAAGTCGAAATAACTCGGTTTGGTTGAGGTCTCCAGATCAAATCTCCTTGCTGATAAACTCTCGACGTCCCGCGATCGCTCTACAGCGTCAGATTCGACGCGGGAACAATCTCAGTCGTTCGTTTTCTTTATAGGCAGCATGGGCCTCTAGGGCTTTCACGCCGCCCCCCTCCATTTCACCGCTTCTCCCCACGCTTCCTACTTCGACGTTTGAGGTGAATATTTTTCTAATGGGTATCTTTTGAGTTCTTCGGCATTTCGGATCTGGCTTTGCCGAGTCGTTCACCCATCGTCCTATAATGAGTTGGATTTTTTCCAAATCTCTGTTTCTGATCCATATGTTTGATCCAAATCAGTTCAAAGTCGTTTTTTTTAAGAAGTCGTGTAGCTGTTTTAATTGATTTTGTAATGAATTGGAGCAGGAATTATTTGAGGATATCGGTTGGGTTGAAGGATTATCGATATCGTGAACAATACTATAATTTGTTCTATGAGCGTGATCATGGAACTGTTCTAACGATCTTTAGCTTCCATATGTTTACTTTTCTATTCGGTTTGATTTTTTTCGATCGATATCCTAATTTCCGATTCGCTCTTTTGAAAAATTTCGTTAAATTTGGTTTTGACGGAGGTGCTGCAATTTAGATTTACAGAAAGCAAGCATATTTCTGTTAGTTTTGATGTAGAAGGGTTTGATTATAAACTTTGATGAAGTTGATTGCTTTTTAGTCTTATTGAAGATTTGAATTTCTGGTTCTTGCGAAGTGTCCATGATTTTGTTAGTGTCAGCCCCTCTGCTTTAAAGCATTTGTATGACTTCAGATCTGTAAGTGGCCAGAAATTGTCCTTCCAAAAAGAACTTCGAGTTGAATCAAGGCTGGAGTCTCAGAAAGGGCTCTTTTTCTGCCAAAACCCACAATCGGGTATTTGGGAAGATAAACCAGAGAGCCCGAGAATTGGCATTTATTTTTGCCATAGGCCTTTGGTGGTGGAGGCTTTTCTATGCCATATTTGCCAGATCTGGTTCTTTACTTGTGCTTTCAAAGTTGAGGGGGTTTTCTGTCATCGTTTACAAATCCAAGACACTACATAACTTATTTTCACTCCAATGCTTATGTTTTCATTTTAATGCTTTTGTTGGTAAGAGTCTTGAGTTTAATATAATTGAGTTTTATGTTGTTTAATAGGAAATTTATTCATGTTTTTTTACTTTTGAGAGCCCTGGAGTGGAAGGAAAATGCGTCGGTTTAAATTTGTAGTTTTATCTAGTTCTAATGGTATTGTATTCAAGTTTTTGGTTTTGAATACAAATTTAGTTAGTGCAGAAGGAGAAGGAGATACGTCTTTTAGGTTTTTCTAACTAAATTTCGTCATTCTTCTCCTATAACTTTCTTTAATTAAAGCAGATGGTTGGATGTTTGCAAAGACTGTTTCAGTTTCGATATTTTTTTCTTATCTTGATCAAGTGGTTGCAGGTGTGTGCTTGTTGAGAAGCCTTAAAACTTTCTTCTTGGATACTTCACGTTGTTTTCTATATTTATTAGCTATATATATTTTAATTGTCCGTCCAACCTTTCCTTTCAGGCATGCTCTTGCTTTCAGATTTTATTTAATATTCTTTAATATTCATTGTGATGGCCTGGGATACTGTATATGGTTCAAGTGTTGCATTTTGTTTGTTAGCCATCAAAAAAATTATTTTTCTAGATGTGAGATGATGAAATCATTGTAGTCACAGAGGGAAAGAAGAAAGACACTTATGTCTCACCGTAAATTTGAGCATCCTCGACATGGTTCTCTTGGGTTCCTTCCTAGAAAAAGAGCCTCTCGACATAGAGGAAAAGGTTTCTGCTTCTTCCATCAGAAAATTTTGTTTTATTTCCCATGGATGATGTTGTATTAGACATTTACATGTTTGTATAAATGATTATGTAGTCACAGGTATCAGTTTCTTTTTAATAGCTTTAATTGTTGCGTGTCCTCTTTATCTGGGTTACTTGAGTTAGATCTGCTTGCTAGTATTGTATCATGTTGCTTTATTTGTTGTACATTCTTTTCATTTTGCACCTGTGCTACATTGCTACTTGACTTAGTGTTGACTTGATTTCTCATTGTTTATCATATCTAAATTCAGATAAGGACTATTGAAATTAAAGCTGCTAAGAATCCTTTCTTTTGAAAGCTTACAAAACTATAGGTGGTTCCCAGTTAGTTATTTTGTTTGCTGTCATCTGATAATTTAGGTGCCATCTTGGAATCATGTTTATGTTTTAAATGTTGCATTTTTTCCTGATAATTAGGTGATATTCCTTTTGACTGTTAATGCATGGACTGCGATGCTACAGTGCAGGAGGTTAGCAGTCAAAAGGACTTTAATTTGATTACCAGACGTTGCCAGAAGTTCTACCAAATATGATATATTTTTATAGGAAGCTGGAGATATGGAATCAAAGAGGATAGCAATTAGTGTTGGAATTCCTTTTGCTGCTAGGAGTCTTAAAAAACAGAGAAAATTTCTACAGTCCTTACATGTCTGTTGAAATTTCCTCTTCTGGTTCATGGGAAAAAAAAAGAAAATAAAGGGTCTGGCTTACCCTATGGAGCCTTCCTAATGAATCTTAACTGCTAATTACCTTAGGTGATGAGGGGCCTAGATTAGTTTTATTTTGTATTTATTTTTTAAAAATAAGTATTTGCTTATGTTAAAACCACCTAAGTCCATGTTTGGAGTTGCTTAAAAAAAGTTGTTATGCAACAATTAAAGCAACAAAGCACTTTCTGAAAGTGTTCGTAACATTCTACAAGAAGTGCTTCTACACCTTGCCTCCTCTATCCCCTTATATCTATTCTCTTTCTGCTGCCCCCTTCATCCTCTCCTCTTCCTCTCTCTCTCTCTCTCTCTCTCTCTCTCCAAGTCTATTGGTATCTTCTTTAATTTTCCAACCAACCATTCCAAACTCTCCTGTGAAACAAAAAAAAACAAATCAAGCTATGCCTGATCTCCTTGAAAAATGTTTTAATATAGAGATGGCAGATGGGTTAGGTAACCCATGGCACGGCATGGCTCGCCATGACGTAGGGCACGGTTCCTACAATAGCCGTGCTTGACCTAGCATGGCATGACTCACTCTTAGGCAGTGTTTGAGATAGCCCCCCTTATTTTCAAAAAGCCATAACTATCAAGGATAGCTAGGGATAAATTTAACTAGAGAGGATAACCACCCATGGTTAAATATGGGTTATTCCCTGAATTTATTCTTTAGGAAGAGGGGAACAACTGGTTATTCCTCTAGTTATCCTTTGAGGGTAAAACTATCATTAAAAAAAATTCTACCAAAGTTGTTGTGTCCTTTTCTCCTCTTGTCTCCAACCCTCGTCCCGATCTTCTGCTTTCGATCTTCCATCTCCAAGCTTCATCTGATCTCCCATCTTCAATCTTTGCCTGCTCTCGATCTTTTATCTCCAAGTCTCATTCTAATATCCTGCTCCCGATCTCTCGTCTCCAACCTCTGCCTAACCCCGATCTTTCGACTCCAAGTCTCGTCCCGATCACTTGCTTTCGATCTCCCATATCCAACCTTGGCTTGCTTCTGATCTTCCGTCTCCAAGTCTCATCATGATCTCTTGCTCCAAATCTTCGTCTCCAACCCCCGACCTACTCTCGATCTCCTATCTCAAGTCTCGTCCCGATCTCCTACTCTGGATTTTCAGGTGAGTTTGATTTATTTTACTGATAAAATATGCTGAAGATTTTTATTTTTATTTTACACATGCTTTTGGGTTGATTTTGTGGTGAAGTTGTTATGTTTTGATGCAAAATTCTTTATTATATAACCCTCTGATATCTCTCGTTTCGACCCGTTGGCCATGGGTTTCAAATTCTTAAAGTTTCAAGGGGGAAAAAATCATCGCAACCAACTATTCCATAACTTGTGTGTTTTCCGTTCTGTTTTGTTGATGTTTTTTGATCTCATTTTGATTTCTCCTTCGCTTTCTCCATAGTTGAAAGAATTTTGGTTGATTTGTTTTGTTTTGTTATTGGTCTGTTATATGAATTCATGTGTTGAGCAATGAATCAGGCAGCCCCTTTGCCCAATCCGTTGGCATTGGAGGTGTTGTTTTGCTCGAAAAATGACGGATAGCTTTTGCTCTTCAGATTGGTTGAGAGAGAGGGCTTCTTCCTCTCCCTGACGCTGGTCTAGTAGGCTTAAGTACATATCTTTTTCATGGATCCAACTAATTTTTATTTTTATTTTCAATAATTCGATCATTTAGTTGATAGCATGTCTATTTTGCTTTCGTTTTTGTTCTTACTTTGTTATTCTAGTGATAAATCACTTTTTTAGAAAGAAATATAGATCCATCTCTAATTCTCCAAGCTGATGTGTAACAGGTGCTGTTTGGGCCGTTTGATCCAGGTTGATCTGGATCAATTGCTGAATTAGAATTTGTAAGGGTAGTTGGGGTTTAATAATTTTTTTTAAGGATATTTCTCTTATCCCTCCAATTAAATACAACTAGAGGAGATAACAAAAGTTATCCTAGGGATTTATTTTTTTACATTTGATATGATCAATGGGATAGTCAGGAGATATCCCTAGGGATATCCGATGGATAAACTCTATCCTGAATACTTATTCAGGGATAGTGTTTTTTCTATCAAACACTACCTTAGGTTGTGATGGCATAATCCGGGCATGCGGGTTGGGTTGGCTTGGCATGACTCATCATGGGCTAGCCTGTGACATTATAAAAGAAATTTAAATATATTAAAAATATTTTAAAAAATAAAAAGCCATGCCATAGGATGGCACAGTGTGGTGGCTTGGCCTGGTACGACCTAGCCCAATTGGGTTGCAAGCCATTCCGAACTTTCCCCGGTGTTGTTGGCCATGCCGACACCGCTTGCCATGACAACTCTATTTTAATATTAATCAAAAATCTATTCTAGTTAAAAAAAGCGGATCTTACAAAATTAGATTTTGTAAAGTTGGCAACTAAATGTCCTTTGGGTGGTTTGGTTCACAAAACTTACTTATGCTTATGACTCAGCTTGAATGGCCTTTTGGAAGGGCCAACTCAATATAATAACTTTAATTTAATGAAGGAGGTTCTCATAGATTTGTTTTTTCCTCTGAAAAATGTAGTAGTAATTGCCTATTAGTTGTGTGTCTACATTAGTAAACTCTGTCAAAGCGGGTAAAGGAGGAGAGTTGTGTTAGGTAACTAACAGCCAGCGTAAAACTCTGTTAGATCTTCTAAAACATAAATCTACTAAATCAATCTATGCAAAGGGCTAGGACGTCCTTGAAAGTACAATGGAGGAGGCGGATTCATATAGCTGGCCCCATGTAGTTGGAAAAAGGCTTAGATGAGTTAAGTTGAGTTGGTGTGTCTATATTAGTAATATATTTGTGCCTTTTGTAGACTATATATTATGAACAGTTAGCTAATTAACATAGTTGAAAAGAATTGCTATTCATTATTTTTCTTGGCATGCTAAGATTTGCCTAGTTTTCTCATTCCTTTAAATGCTAAATGCAGAAGGTCTGCTGTACATTCCTTGGTCAATATTGTTAATTGACAATGATTTCAGCAGTATTGTTGTTGTCATCATTGTTCAGCTATGTTTTGAGATTTTGCATGGGGCCAAGAAATAATTTTTTTTTAAACTCTGTGCTAGAAGGTATTTATATGTTCATCTCCATATTAATAAGTTGCATTGTAATTTGCCTTCATAGATTAACTTGTACACTCCAACTCTATGTCAAAACAAACTCCATTAAATCTTAAAACTCTCCACTCCTGCGCTTAATTTAATCACATTAAGGCTTGAAACGCAAAACGGGTCGGAGTTTATGAACTTAAGAAAACAATTTAAACTTGGCCGAGCAAAGAACAAAGCTAATTTTTCTTGTCTACTTTTTTCCGTCTTTTGCGTCATTAAGGATGGCTTCTTTTATAAGGGTAGAGGTAGAGGTAGAGGTAGACTTAAACTAATATGGATAAAAGTAATTAAAAAAATATAATTATTTATAATTTAAATGTCGACTTAGTTCTGAATAGAGCATAGTAGAGGAAGCTTACCCCATGTAGTTGGGAAAAGGCTTAGATGAGTTGAGTTGAGTTGAGGATGGCTTCTTTAACTGGTCATATAATTGGTTGATATCTTTCCTGGGTACATAGGATGTACCCTATTTGTCATTGATTTGATTGATATCTTTCCTTGGTACATAGCATGTACACTATTTGTCATTGATTTGAGTTAGTCATTTCTTTTCCAAAAATTTGGCTAAAGCATTCTATAATAAGGAGTTGTTTAGCCAGGTCTGGTTCCATTGTCATGCGTCAGGGTAAGCAAACTGATTTCAAGTCAGTCAGTCCTCCAATCCTTCTGTTGAGTCTTGAGATCTAGTGTGCAATTTTTTATGTTCTGCACCATACAATCTAGTATGTATTGTATAGATGCTATAGTTTATAAGTGTTGAACTGTGCCCTTTCCCCTATGAATCACTGGGCTCTTTAAAATCTTTGTTATCAGAGCAATTAACGCTAAGTATTTGGGGTACTACCAGGCATCTGAATGATTTGGACTGATTCAGCAAGCAAAGCAATCATGCTATTCCAGTGAATCTCCCAATGCTGGCACCTAGATTTAGCTGTGCTATGTATTCTGCAATTAAGTACCCAGTGTTTACATTGTGTGTTTTGTATACTATCAATGAAGTTAATACTTGATCATGCTTCTCTTCGGCAAGAAGAATTGTATGGCTTCTAAATATTTGCCTCTATTGTAAGTTGTCTTCTCTTGGTTTTTCATTAATTTTCTTCCATTTGGCCTGATGCAGTGAAATCCTTTCCAAAGGATGATCCAAGTAAGCCTCCTAGACTAACTGCCTTCCTAGGATACAAGGCTGGGATGACGCATGTAGTCAGGGATGTTGATAAACCAGGATCAAGTAAGTCAATTTGTATTCTTTTCAGATAATAACTTCTTATGAATTTAACTGAAATATTCCACTTTTATGAATGCCTTTTTTTGGCTCGACCATTTCACTCATGCTGTGTCTGAACTAAGATGCAGCGGATACGTGATGGATGCTGGCAAGCATGTGTGCGCCAGCATTTTTGAAGCTGAGAAGTTTTAGTTCCCTTTTTCCCTTCCTTGGAACTTGGCTGCTTATGTTGCAAACTTAACATCCCTAAAATAAATCCAAAGTCTTTGGATGTTATATTCTTTGGATTCGGTTTGACATCTAGCTACTTTTTGGTGGTAATAATGGTTGACATATTTTCATTCTTTAAATGAAATTCTTTCAAATAAGATCCCTAATCTTGAAAGCTAGATGCATGTACAGATATTATGTTCTCAAAATTATGAAAGCTTTAACTCTAATAGTTCAAAATTGATATGAATTACTAGAACTCTATATTTTAAATCTTTTAAATTTTAGTGTATTTTCTGCTGATTTTCCTTTCCACTCTGCATGTAGAGCTCCATAAGAAAGAGACATGTGAAGCAGTAACAGTTATTGAATCACCTCCAATGATTGTTGTTGGTGTTGTTGGTTATGTGAAGACTCCCCGTGGTCTTCGGACGCTGAACACTGTTTGGGCTCAGCATCTTAGTGAGGAAGTAAGGAGGAGATTTTACAAAAACTGGTATAAGACCAAGAAGAAGGCATTTACTAAGTACTCAAAGAAGTATGAAACGGAAGATGGGAAAAAGGAAATCCAGGCACAGCTAGAGAAGATGAAGAAGCATGCATCTGTCATTCGTGTCTTGGCTCACACTCAGGTAATCTTACGTTTATTTTCTTTACCTGTCACATTATCTTGCATTGACCATTGTTCATGTCTGACCATCAAAAGCAATGTCAATGAGTATGGTACAGCTGAACTTGCAAACTATATTTATGTGTTTTTGTGATATTGAAGTTAAATCCAGGATGAAGGATGACATCGATTGTGAATTCATGTGGTATCTTGCAAAATTTTAGATTGCCAAGTGCTAAATTCATGGTGCCCTATATTTGTTTTTTTTTAAAAAAAAAAATTCTGATCAGTGTTAGAGATGTTTTTATTGACTATAAAAACAAACCTAAGGGAAATCTAGCACAAATATCATGTTGTTGGAATTTATTGCCGAGGAGGAAGTCCCTTGTGAGCATTCATGTTTAGGGAGCCTTTTGGGTGAAACTATTGGCTGCTTTTTGGCTGGAAGTTGTCATTGCAATATAGATCTAATCCAGTAAATAATGCAAGCTGCTCTAGTCTGATAATACTGTTGATAAACAACGGGGAATCAAAGTCTGGAGACCCACAGCCTTCACTTTTGTTATAGTTATCTGTGGATCTCTTATAGCCGTCTCTAATTGCTGTCTATAACCTTATGGTGACAATCAGGTACATCATGGATGGAGCACTATTTCCATCTACCTGGCTTTTCTTCCTTATTTTGCTTGAACTATTTTTCTCCTGAAGATTTTAAGTTACTAATCATCTTCGGCTTATTTCCATGTTTCTGTCTATAGATTAGAAGAATGAAGGGGTTGAAACAAAAGAAAGCACACCTGATGGAGATTCAGGTGAATGGTGGAGATGTTGCTAAGAAGGTTGACTATGCTTACAGCTTTTTTGAGAAGCAAATTCCTATAGATGCTGTTTTCCAGAAGGATGAGATGATAGACATCATAGGAGTTACCAAGGGTAAGGGGTATGAAGGCGTGGTGACCCGTTGGGGTGTCACACGTCTTCCTCGCAAAACCCACCGGGGCCTGCGCAAGGTAGCTTGTATCGGTGCTTGGCATCCAGCTAGGGTTTCATTCACGGTGGCCAGGGCTGGGCAGAATGGTTACCATCACCGCACAGAATTGAACAAGAAAATTTATAAGCTTGGAAAGGCTGGAGAGGAGTCTCATAAGGCTATCACTGAATTTGACAGGTCAGTCGACCTGTTTATTACTTTTATTGTTTAGTTATTGTACATGCCAACTATGACAGGCCAAAATATTTTGAAATACTTAGCCACATTGCAACAAAAAGTTTAAATTGAAAAAAAAGGGGATATTTTCTCACTCAACCCTTTCAGGCCATGCCTATGCTTAGCAGCTTTTACCATTAGCTCCTTTGTAATATTTGATGCATCCATTCTATGCGAGCCTTTAGCTGTAATGCTCCTGAACAAGTATGCCTGCTGAATTGCTGATGTTTAACTGTACTAATGCAGGACTGAGAAGGATATAACCCCAATGGGAGGCTTCCCACATTATGGTGTGGTGAAGGATGATTACATATTAATCAAAGGCTGCTGTGTGGGACCAAAGAAGCGGGTTGTCACACTGAGGCAGTCGTTGCTGAAGCAAACTTCACGTGTGGCTATGGAGGAGATAAAGCTTAAGTTCGTTGATACTTCTTCTAAATTTGGGCATGGTCGCTTCCAAACCACAGAGGAGAAGGCCAAATTCTATGGAAGGCTCAAGGCTTGATCAGGACTAGACTGTTATAGTCTGAATAGATAAGACGCTGCTTTATATTTTCTTTTTTGGTTGAGTGTTGAACTTGTGTTTGAATTTTTTCCCCGTGAACCCTGAAGCGTGGTTTTTGGATCAACATCTAAAATTCTGTTTAATTTTAGGCACAAAAATGAATTTAATTTTGGGCGTTTCAAATTCTGTTTAATTTTCCAATTAATGTCTCTAGGTTCTGGAAGATGTTCTGTTCGCTTTATCTATGATATCATGCTATATACCCGATGAATAGCCCACGTATGCCATAGAAAATGGATTAACCAGTGACTTGAATGGTATTGGCAGTTGAATGTGATGGATTTGTATTCCAAACATGGGCATATGGAGGTAAATTTTTGGTGCAATAATCTGCAGTAGTATTACTGGATGGTGAAGGTAAATTTTTGGTGCAATAATCTGCAGTAGTATTACTGGATGGTGAAGACAAGTAAACTCCAAATCATAAATCATATGATGATAATTCAAAAATTGCGCTATGACATTTGAAATATGAAGTGTTTCCACTATTTCAATGGCAGATGTGTACAAGAGTTGTTTCTCGTAGGCGGAGAGGGAAAGGCTTGAACATAAGGTAGCAATAGATATGTCTTTATTTATTTATTTGGTTAAAATATCCTGCAGTTCTCATAGCTCAAAATTTATTTGCTCAAAATTTATTTAAAGAACTTGATCTTTAACTTTTGGTTGTTATAGTTTAGTTTTCTATAAGTGCTAGAAATCTGAACATGGGATCACATGAAATGAAATCAATGGGTTAAAATTAAGGTAGTGTTTGATAGAAAAATAGGTATCCCTAAATTAGCTATTCTTGAATAAGTGTAAAGGATAGAGTTTCTCCATGAGATAACTGAGTGAATAACCAGCTATTCCCTCGGTTCCTAAGGTAGTGTTTGAAATAGGGCATGGATATCCCCTTTGTTCCCAAAAGCCATAACTATAAGGGATAGCTGGGAATAAAGTTAACCAAAGGGATAATCCATGGTTAACCATGGGATATCCCCTCAACTTATTCCCTAGAGAATGCAGGAATAGCTGGTTATCCCTCCAAATAAGAGTAAAAAAAAGTTATCCTATGGGTTTACCTTTTTGCATTTGATATGATCAATGGGATAGCCAAGGGATATCCCTAGGAATAGCCAGGAAACAAACTCTATCCCGTACACTTATCCATGGATAATATTTTTTCTATCAAACACTACCTAAGGAATTCAGGGGACAATCTATTAACTTTATTTCTAACTATCCTTTGTAGTTATAGCTTTTGGGAATAAGGAAGGGATATTCATTCCTTCATTTTTTATTTCAAACACAGCCTAAAGGAATAGGTGATGGATCATATCCTTTAACACTTGGATTGATTGATAAGATGGTATAATCTATTTCTTTAATTTTAAGGTTTTAACTAATCTATGTAATGGAATGTTAAGTACGGAATATTTTTAAAATATAAGGATCTAAGCTATAACAACTTTCAAAATGAATTGAGTGAAAGAGGTTTGAAATTATATTATTATTATTATTTGAAAATAGGTGTTGTCAGCCAGCTAGGGCTCTCTACTTGTTTTGCTACTTTCAAAGTAAATGTAGAGCGGCCAGTGAGGTGGGGGTGGAAATGGCTTGTTCCCCTCTCGAAGCCTGTGGGAGGGAATCATGTAAAGTTCCCAACGGATCTGAGACCGAAATGCATTGCATGTATCATGTATCATGTTCACGAAGTCTGAAGGGTGAGTCTCAGGGCGATGATTGCTCTATCATGATCTAAAGGTTAAAGATTCGAAACACATGCAGTCTCTGCATCTGTACATCTGATGCCAACTTGGATCCAGCAATGATAGGAGTCTCATGCACTGGGCTGCCATTAAAAGCCTGTACTGTTAACCCATCTCATCCCTTGTGCAATGACAATCCACACCAAACAAATTGTTGTTATTTGATTTTTATATAATACATTAATTATGAATCAAAATAAACAGAATTTTGATGAAAAAAGAGAAATTTAAGACCCAGGATCATTTACCAAGAAAATTTCTAATGCATTGTGTGCGAGATGATGACATTCTTTAATATATTTCCTCAGTATTCTTTGCTCATGTTGATCAATCCAATGATACACATCATGCAGAACATCATATAACTGTCATACACAACAAAAAATTCGACACCATAGTGATGCTGCCAATCAGAAATCACAAGGTGAAAGCAACAAAATATGCCTCTATGTAGGTCCAGTTCCCTGTTCAATTATTCTACAGGCATTCTCTTGCACTCTCTGCATCTGATGTTGGGGAAGATCCCTGAGGCTGGACTCTCCTGCTGAATTTATAGAGGTGTGGTGCAGTCTGTAGAGCTCAGGCAGGCTAACCATTCTTTGAATGTTGATGTAATATGCTAGTCAAAGTCTCATCATTTAAAACTGGTGTGAAGTATTGCTCATAAAATTAACAATCTTAAAACTTATAGGTTGTAAAGTTTTTAGGGTTTGATACCAATGACCTTGGCTAGTCCTTTACCTCAAATTTGGCTGGGATTTCTCCTTAAAAAAAAAAGAACAAGAATATTAGGCAAAATCTTGCTCTGATAACAAATTTGATGTAGGTAAAATCTGGGGCTTTGATACCAAATTTGATAAAGGCAGGAGGCTTTAATACAAAATCATGCAAGCAGCAACTTAGGTTTTGATACACAATCTGATGAAAACGGGATCTTGTGCTCTGATATCAAATCTGATGTAGGCAAGGTTGTTGAAAAGAATAAATATTAGTTTTGCACCAACTTATTAAGAGTCTTCGATTAAGCACGACAAGATAAGAATTACTCTAAGCTAGAAAAGTAAGAAACTTCAAATTTTAAAACTGAAATTGATTTTAATGTACCAGGGGTCTATGGATAAGATCTCCTAAAATTAATAGGCTTTCTAATTTCTATGGATACAATCTTTCTAAAAAAAACAATAAATATCAAATAGATTTTCAAATATATATTTCTTAATCATAGTAATTTCTAACTTTTATGACTTGAATTTTTAGATAAAATAAATATAAAAATTCATACAATTTTAAAAGATACGTGGTGGTATGACATTTTCATAATTTTTAAGAACTTGATCATTATTGACACATCTTTCATATTTAGCTCACAACTTTCTTATTTGACTTCCATTTTAAGTGGTTTAAGATATGTTGGAAAACTAACTTGATAATGAATAATCCTGAAAATAAATTATATTGAAAACTTTGATTAGATTGATGCTATAAAGATTTTTTTTTTAAAAAATAGTACTTCAAAATTTTAGTTCACCTTATAAATTAAGTGTTGCCTTTGTTCCTCTTTGAATAAGTGATCAGTTTGGTAGTTTATAGAATACATTACCTTCTATTATCTTAGCTTAGTATGAATCTCATAGGATTATCCTTCAAGCTTATCCAAATATAGCTTATAATGTAACTATGGTTTCTTCTTGAGCTTCAATGGTCTTTCATCACACAAATTTTCTTAATAAGTCTTCTTTCTAAATTTTTTTTTCTTTAATCTAGACCATACTCCTGTCAATTAAGTTGTCAGCTGGCCTAAGTGCAGCATATAGGTTCCCTAGTTGATGATGATGACTTACTGACGGAAGGAGTATGGTTTAAAACCAAACACAGTTAGAATTTCATATTTTTTGCACAGAATGACATGTTGGCAAATGTTGGCTGAAAGATATCATGTTCACCATGTCTCCAACCATTGCATTTGGAGGGAAAAAAAAAAAAAAAACAGTGAACTTTGGCTGAAACTTATTACACGAATCAGAAACCCAAGCACATCCTTGGAGATATGTGTGTTGCTCTATCTATGTCATACAGAGAATTGACCTCTGTTGTACGTACCTGAAGAGTTTCATGGGATTAGGATACAGCCATATACAAAAGCAAAGCAAACAATAGTGTCCTTCAACCAAGACAAAAATCCTTTCATGATTGAATCAAAGCTTTTACAAGTGACATCACAGATGGCTAAAGAATAAAAATACCTGATCCCCGGTTTCTTTGTCCAACTACTACTTCGCTTGATGAGAACTTTGGGGGAAGACTCCTCTAGTGCACATTCCTTGTTATCATCTTTCTCTTTAAGGTTACTTTGTCCATCCACCTCTTCTCCTCAATATAAATATTGGGAAAGACTTCTAGTGCACCTTCTGAACTATCATCCTGCCCTTGGATTTACCACAATCTTCTAGGGTACCTTTCTATCATCTTGCCCTTTAAGTTAGTAATAGGCAGTACTGAAAGTTTGTTGGGTATGGACTTAAAAGATTAGCTCAATCAGCCTAGAGTTCTGTGCAATGCAACTAATAAGCATATCCAGACTTAGGTTGCACCAGTCCTTCCATATGTCTCATTTTTTTTTCCCCATTTTTCATTGATGACAATTAGGCCAGCCTGCTCAGGCACATGTTTGAGCTACACAAGACCGTCCTAAATCATGACAACAAACCATTAAGCCGAGTTTAGGGTTGCAAATGGGTATGCTTAACCTGACTTAGTTTCATAATTGGAATATGATTTACAACCCAGATTCAATTCACTTGCTGATCAAGCCAGGTCTATGAAAACAATTTTAGACCCAATGAGTCATTCAAGTTAGTTCGATCTCAAGTACGATCCAAATGCAACCCAAAATATTTGATTCAAATAAAGATTGGATCGGATTAGATTTGCATTTGAATCAAGTATCTAGATATTATTTTATAGCTAAAATTAATAATTAATAATTCAATATAGTCATTAAAAATTTAAACAATACTAAAAAGAGCCAACTTAAATATAATTTTTCATTCAAAAACTTTTCATTCCATCAAAGTAATTGATCATTCTTATGTTTATAGATTAAAATTTTTAAAATATGAATTGATATACTCGAAGGCGTCATATATAAGAACCACCGAAATAAAAAAAATATATAAATACTTAGATATGATTAAAGGAAAATAGATAAGTTGAAATATAGTTATCATGATGAAAGAGGAATCGATATAAATGAAAGTCCGTTCGATGAATTGGTAAAGATAATTGGAGCGAAAAAATAAAATTTATATAATTCAAGTTTACAAATCGGGTTAGTTCAAGTTTAGGCCAAGTCGGATTGAATTTTTATTAATTCAAATTAGACCTAGATGATATACAAGTCAGATTAGTTACGGTTTGAATTGAAAAAGATAAGACCCAAATTGGATCTAGAATTTAGATCCTATCTATTGACGCCGAGTCACTTTCTTCAAGCGCCGGGGAAACGGACGTCCTCCTCGCCGGACTCCTGCAAGAAAAGTCCCCGAAGACCGGATGCTCCCGTGGGAACCCTCCGACGCTCAAGTTAGTCACTCTGGGCAACAGCCGTGAGCTTGAAGAAGCTCGAAAGAGAAAGAGAGAGAGACTCAAAGAAGAGCTCTCTCTGTGGGCATTTAGGAGTGTAATGAGTTCGTTCCCTGGTCGGGGGTCCCTCTTACCCATTTTATAGACGCTTAAGAGTTTGTCTGGCTTGAGTGGTTGAGGCTCCATAATGATGACTTTGATGGATGAAGTGTCGGAACTGATGTCTGTGAAGCATGGGATGCTGCCACTAGTCAGAGCATTAATTGATGTTCGTGAAGCATGGGGTGCTGCAGGGCATGGTCGACCACTACGACGCTTGCCAAACGTGTCCCTTACGTCATTTTTTTTTGCATTCCTGCGCAGGTAACGATGGGTGAAAAAGTTAGGCATGTGGGTCCCAAGGTGTAGCCCTTGGGGCAGAAGATGCAATTTCGAGTTGAAGCCAGCTGTCCCTTGTAGAGAATTGATTATAGAGTGCTTGCATGGCACTGTTCATGCCCTTGGATGAGCTTTAGAGAAGGCTGTGGGTGAACACTTGCATGGCACTATTCATGGCCGACCCTGCTCATGGCCGACACTGTTCATTGTGGCCGACCCTGGCTCATGGCCGACACTGTTCATTGTGGCCGACCCTGGCTCCATATGGAAGAGAGAGAAAAGGTGGCATACTCAGAGAGGCCGCCCTGGACTTGTTGGGCCCGCGGAGGAAAGGCCGATTCACTAAGGTCGAGCCCAGATGTTGTCATAGTGGCCTATAGGGGGCCTACCGGCCCCATCAGATGCCCCCCACACTCTTTGAGCTTGTGTGCCCTGCGTTAGTTAAGCGAAAGAAGTGTAGAACTCTTTACCTTTGCGCCCGCCCTTTCATGTCAGCTTTAACTATGATTCCTTCAAGGTGAGGAAACTCCTCTCCTTTTGTGATGCCTTGTGCAGACATCTTCACGCTCTTTGGAGCCATGCTTTTTGCTTGTTCAAGAACTTTAAGCAAAGTTTGAAGGTAAGTTGGTTACCTTTGACTGGCAGCCAGCAATTCCCTCCCGATGCGGAGCTCGAAAGTGAATGCCTGTTAGCTGTGAGTCGGGGGTTGACCTCTCCCGGCTGTGAGCTAGTTGGGTATTCTTCTCTTGTCATGAAGTTTGGAGGTGAGTATCCGTCAACTGTGAGCTGAGGAGTTGGCCTCTCCCAGCTATGAGTTGTCTTGGGGCTTCTTGATGGCTGAAAGTAACCAGCAATGTGTTGCAAGTATATAATTTAGATAAAGGTCTTACTCGATTGGCCATTGACCGTTGATACAGAGTTGAAGCCACTGGGGGTTGACCTCTTCCGGCTGTGAGCTAGTTGGGTCTTCTTCTCTTGTCATGAAGTTTGGAGGTGGGTGCCCGTCAACTGTGAGCTGAGGAGTTGGCCTCTCCCAGCTGTGAGTTGTCTTGGGGCTTCTTGATGGCTGAAAGTAACCAGCAATGTGTTGCAAGTATATAATTTAGATAAAGGTCTTACTCGATTGGCCATTGACCGTTGATACAGAGTTGAAGCCGCTGAGGTTGAAATGAAGCCGTTGAGACTACGATGATGCCGTTGAGGCAGAGGGAGCCGTTGAGGTCGATTGGCCATTTGACGTTGATTCAGTTTTTGGCTTTTGGTGCCGAGCTGGCCTCGGACTTGAGTGTCGATGGTTCATCAGGCTCTGAGTGCCGGCCGGAGTCGGGCTTGTTGTTGAGAGCCGATGGTTCATCGCTCTGCCAGTGGTGCACTGGGCTTATGGTGCCGGCGCTTGGGGCCGACCGAGGCCTTCCCTGCTGGACCCGGGCTTATGGTGCTGGCGCTTGGGGCCGGCCGAAGCCTTCCCTGCTGGACCCGAGCTTATGGTGCCGGCGCTTGGGGCCGACCGAGGCCTTCCCTGCTGGACCCGGGCTTATGGACGCCAACGCGAAGTTGGTCTTGGATGTTGTTGCAAGGTAGATCTTCCATGCATAATATTTTTAAGTATTAGTGAAAGAAAATTGTCTTAAGTGCAATGTACTTAGCTCTTGTAGGACCCATATTTTTCTTTTGCGGAATTGAGCACTTCTGCCCACTGGTGGTCTGTCCTCCAGGGAATCATGTTAGTTGGATTGAAGGTGTCGTTGCCCTTACTTGGGCCTTCCCTCGCATTGGAGGCCAGGACGAGATGTCTGTGGCCGGAAAGAAGCTAGAAACCGGGACAAAGCTGGAGGCCGTTGAGGAGAGCCTCGACAGTTGGCGGTCGTTGAAGACAAATGGTTGGGAGAGTCCATCGAGGGCGTTGTTGAGAGTAAAAAGGCCGACGGAGTTGCTGGGAGGGCCTTTTTCCTAGCTCTTTCTTTGAAGAGATTGATTGCCCTCGGTGCTGAAACTTGAGAGCAGTTAGAACGAAATCCGTAAAAGGTCCTGGGCTCGGTTTGGCTTTTGGGTGCAACAGAGAGGAGGGAGAGGAAAGTTGAAGTCCACAGTCAAAGCCTTTTGTCCTCATCTTCCTTCTTGCATTAATTGCAACAATACCTCTCGGCTTACTACCATAAGAGATTAAAATGCCCATAAATGCTTGAAGTGACGGATAATGTCTCAGTTCATCCCTTTTGAAAATTACTCGCCGTCCACCTCTGGCTGATTGTTGAGCCTTTGAGTGAGTTCTTCCAGCCGCCGATGTTGTTCATCCAGGTGCTTAGATGACGCATGATGGTGATAACTTCTCCCCGAAGAGATTTTCTGCGGATGGATCGTTGACTAACGGGTGCAGCTATCATGAGCGATGCGAGACGCTTGGGCTGCTGCTGAGTGGCCATCGAGCGTTGCTTCTGCAGTTCATGAACTGCTGCATTCAAGGCTTGAACTTGTTGATTGAAGATGACCAGCTGGTTAATTAGAGCAGCTGAGGTTGGTGGTGAAGGAGCAGAGAGGGTGGCCTTTTGCTGCCTAGTGCGATGTGGATGCCCCCTAGCACGATTGGTGAGAACCTTCGGCATGCGCATCACCACCAGAGCTATCTTAGAGGGGACGGAGACTTATAGCCCAAGGAGACAGAGCTTTCTTTCCTTCAGTGCGTCCTCCTACCTGGCACGCCAATCTGTTGACGCCAAGTCACTTTCTTCAAGCGCCGGAGAAATAGATGTCCTCCTCGCCGGACTCCTGCAAGAAAAGTCCCCGAAGACTGGATGCTCCGGTAGGGACCCTTCGACGCTTAAGTTAGTCACTCTGGGCAATAGCCGTGAGCTTGAAGAAGCTCGAAAGAGAAAGAGAGAGAGAGAGGCTCAAAGAAGAGCTCTCTCTGTGGGCGTTTAGGAGTGTAATGAGTTCATTCCCTGATCGGGGGTCCCTCTTACCCATTTATAGACACTTAAGAGTTTGTCTGGCTTGAGTGGTTGAGGCTCCATAATGATGACTTTGATGGATGAAGTGTCGGAACTGATGTCCGTGAAGCATGGGGTGCTGCCACGAGTCAGAGCATTAATTGATGTTCGTGAAGCATGGGGTGCTGCAGGGCATGACCGACCACTACGGCGCTTGCCAAACGTGTCCCCTACGTCATCTTTTTTTGCATTCCTACGCGGGTAACAATGGATGAAAAAGTTAGGCATGTGGGTCCCAAGGTGTAGCCATTGGGACAGAAGATGCAGTTTGGAGTTGAAGCCAGCTGTCCCTTGTAGAGAATTGATTATAGAGTGCTTGCATGACACTGTTCATGCCCTTGGATGAGCTTTAGAGAAGGCTATGGGTGAACACTTGCATGACACTATTCATGGCCGACACTGTTCATTGTGGCCGACCCTGGCTCCATGTGGAAGAGAGCGAAAAGGTGGCAGACTCAGATGTTGTCATAGTGGCCTATGGGGGGCCCACCGGCCCCATCACTATCCAATTTTCAAATCCAACTTAATCCATGTGTCTTCAAATATGAACCAAAAAATTTATCTGAAATAAATCATAGATTTTGTTATATGGTTTGGTTTGAGTGTTGTATTATCTGTCTCTCTCTCTTTGTTTGCTTGCTCCTTATTTCCTTCCTCCCTTTCTAGTTTCTATCTAGACATTTCATAGGAGTCAATTGGCCTCATTTACTCATTACATTAAGTTATCCTTCAATTAAAATATAGAAAAGTCATGCTGCACCGCATGTGGTGCAGCTCCTGCTGCACCGCGTGCCGTGATTCGCGTGTGGCACGTGTGCGCGCGGTGCCAACGGCGAAAAAGATATTCCTACCCGCGAGCCAATCGTCAGGCGTGGTGCGCGTAACCTGCACCACATCTTGTGTACAAAGACTTTTCCTTAAAATATATGCAGTTCCTATTAGCAACTGTGATATCAAATATCTTATGGATGTAGCCTGAAAGGTTTGAAAAATAATATTTATGCCAAAAAGTGCTGTACTGGATGATATATTAAATGCTACCTGCATCCCTGGCTATGAAAAAGGGCAGAGTCTTGGTCCACCATACTTGGAAGTCTCTTGATTTAGTCAATTGAGATCTATATACAACTTGTGTCTACTAGTCTTGTAGCTTGTTGGTGATCAACAAAGAGCAGCACATCAAACATCAAAATTTGATCCAATAGTTGATAGAACTTGCACTTTTGATGTTTGTTGATCCACTGCCAACTAATCCAAGTATAAGATTTTGTTTCACATATTCCTGGAGAGGTTTAATTTTTTTTAAAGACACAATGAAAGAATTTATCCTGTTATCTGATGTTCTAATTAATAAAGATATTTGAGGGTCAAATTCTGAGAACCAACTGGTTGAGATGCATCTTGAAAGGACTTTGACACATCCGTGAAAGCCGTTTCCTTTGGTTTTGCTGCAACAACAATCTTAGTTTCTATGTTCCTCATCATGGCAATATTTGAACATTTGATCAAACAAAGAGTCTCCTTTGTTTCTGAAGCGATGCCCAAGGATCCTTAGAGCTAAGACAATTACAGTACAGGATAAGAACCATTCACTTATAAAACTTAATAATTCAACAGCTGCAAGTTTCTAATTATACTAATAACAAAGGTTAACAAAGCCTGTCAGGCCTCATATGATTTAATTGCCAGTTAGTGGATTCCACAGCCTTTCTTTCTTATTCGCTCTATTAAATCTCTGCTGAACTTTGAGCAGCCACTAAGGTTTAAGAAACAATATATCCAATGTTTCTGAACCATGCCACTATCATGCTATCACATATAAAGGTTGATTATTGGGGATGAGGACCAAATCTCCAAAGTGTACTCAATTCAGGTTGCAAATATTTTATGATCTAAACCAACCATAAACATCATGAATCCTTTCTTGAATTCAGCTTCTTGAACAAAAGAGAGTATTCAATCAGTTGCAGCCAAAGATTCATTTCAAACAACACTTTATGTTAATGTTTTTATTTTTTTTTCCTCAATTCATCTGGAAAAATAAATGACCATCTGAATAATCTTTTGTCCCTAAGCTAACTCCACATATTCTAGATATTTCAGTGGCACAGTATTGAGACATAATATAAAGAAGCAGGAGTACAGTATATAAAAACAAACCATGCAATAATCATAGCCCATTGAAGCCTAACAGAATAAATGTTTATATATTTTTGTCTTACATCTCGTTGAAGCACATTTCATAGAGAAATAGACAGTCTCTTTTCTGAAATTTGTCAAAAATATGAGTACAGAGAATCAGATATCTTCCTCAGTATCTCAATTCAAACTTACCTTTCCTCGCCGAGTCCGCGGTCCGGTCATCACCTCCTACCTCTCCGCCGGTCTCCTCCCCAAAACACTAGTCTCCGCCGCCGCTTCTTCCGAGCGGACTCGAAAGAAGCGATGCCCGAGTCAAATTGAAACGGAACAAAAAGAAAAAGGATTCGATGAATCAGAGGTAAAAACCCTAAAGAATCAGATAAGCCCCAGAATAATGAAAGAACGGCAAGATCGGATTTTACCTGGGGATTTGACAACTCTCATCTGATTCAATTTGGTGGCATAACCATGCCTCTTTCTATATGTTAATCGCTGCATGATCTTACACTCGCTTCCCTTCTTCCCCTTAACTTCGAAGCTGGGAGGCCAATATGCACTTCGTGTTGATGCCTGGGCTGCAACTCCTCCTACCTATCAACCCAATCTACGGTTCTTCTACCTATAAATCGAGCCCAATTTGCACATCTATGTAGTGACTCTATGCAGTCCTGCGGCCACTGTTTTATTTATCGAAGAGTTTTAATTAGAAAAAAATTTAAATATTATCAAATTATATCATATGATTTAAATATTACAATTAACTATCATATACTTTTAAGTTTTATAAAATTATATCAATATGATTTAGGAGTTATACTTAATTATCATATGTTTTAAAATATTATTAAATTACACTCATTGATTAGATCTAAACTATTTAAATAATGTAATATTGTAAGTCATATGAATCTAATTGATAGCACTTTAAAACACAGAATAATTAGATATAATGGTTAAACTATATAGGTATAATTTGATAAAATTTAAAGCATATAATAGTTTAGTGTAACATTTTAAATCACAAAAGTCCAATATGATAATGTTTAAATCAAAATAGTTTTATATATTTTAGTTTTAATTTGATAATGCTTAAATCATAAAGTTTTTATATATTTTTTATCTTTTTATTTATTTAAAGAATAGAAGGGAATGATAAAAGACTGACTGAGAACACTTACCATGATCCCTTATAAATTTTTCTACCAGATGGTTCCATTTCTGGGACTGTTTTAACCAAAGAAACCAAATTCCATTTCTGGGACTGTTTTTAACCAAAGAAACCAAAGAAATAATATTTATGAATCCTGCTCCTTTCACTTTTGAAAGCTCGTATACTCAATTAACAAATAAATAACCAAGCATATGTATCATATACTAGAGTGCTTGTCAGAAGCCTAGGGATCTGGCGCCTTTCCGTACTCCCAACTCGAAGAACAAACAGTCCATCGGTTAAATCCATGTTACTATGATTTTCTAATTAATGAATCCATGAAACCGCTTCAGCAAGGCCACAATGAGATATGTTTTTTAACCCATTCCTTCCGGTCCCGGTGCCACCAAAACGATGGGATGTCTCACAATTCACCTGTTAGCTACTTTGGCTCGTTCCAATGCCTTCCAAACAAATTTAAACCTCAACAATTGTTTTACTCCCTTTACAACCGCATTTTCACAGGGTATTTTGCTCTGGGTGCAACCCAAATGTTGCCATCAAACCAATATTATTTGCAGTCCAAAGACAACATATTTTTAATACAAACAATCGTTCGGAGACATTGAAATTTGAAGGGACTTGGGATATGAAAGCACAAAACTCTTGTATCTCATAGAAAATTGGATGGCAACCAAAACAAATAATACAAAAAAGTCACACGTTCTCATGACCAGCAGCAAGACCCAAAATTGCCCCTGCAGCCACTCTTGTATCACAGTTTTCACTTCTAAATAAGCAGATTTTTTGTTAATCCCCAGAAAGATCCAACACCACGACAGCATCAATGAAATGCGATGATAAAATTTTTCCGTTTTATTAACTCCCTTTGAGCCTCTGAGCCTTTGAGGGAGTTTGCTCCCCCGAAGTAGCTGGGAAGCAGCAGAGGCCGACCACTTCAAACTTGCTACTCTGATGACAATGGTAAACGTATCCACAAATAAAACACAATTAACAATTTTCTCAGGAGGAACAGGATTAACCAACCCTATGCCACCTAAATGCAGGCTGTCAAGTTTAACAAAAAAGAGTTAAAAAAATGAAGAACCCCAGATGGAGAACAACAAACGGCTTAAAATGGTCTATAGTTGACATAGGACAAACACATGAAATAATGGGAAAACATTATCAGGCAATTTGTCCGATGAGTTCTGATATGAAATTTTCTTCTAGCTAAAGTTAAAATTTCACTTGCATGACAGAAGCTCTAGTTTTCTATCAAAAATAGGCAGACGATGAAACTCTCCCAATTATCACCATGGTTCCTACAATAGAGGAAAATCAGACGATCTCACTTCCTCAGTTTTGTTGGGCTGTCCACATTCATCTCTTGAAGGTTCAGCAGGAGTTCATCAGAATTCAAGAACACTCGGTTGGATGAATTTGCAATTGTATGAGCTATTTCCCTTGCAGCCTCAATCTGCCTCAGGGCAAGAAATGCAGGGTTGCTTGCAATAGCTTCACCTATAAGTTGGGCACTCTTGGCCTCACCCTGTCAACAAAAGAGAGGAAAACAATTATGGTTCCGAGGAAAAATCTGCATATATAGTTGTTTTATTAAGAACATAGGAAAGGATGTCTCTCTGATTGATGACCCTTCTATATTCTAGAAGCGTTACAGAGATGAAACAACCATCTTTAGGGATGATGTCATCACATGTGCAACATAGTTCTCATTACAAGTGATTGGAAAGGTCATAACCATCAAAAGAAAATTACGATTTACATTATTTAATCATGCAAACAAAAGCTCATTTTCAAACAGCCAGAACGGATCAGCAAAAATCAACTAAAATGACAATTTAGAGCTACCATGGGATATGATAAATGAGGACTTCAACTAAAACCATGAGCGACCCATTGATGGGTTGTGGGGCAGGGCAGAGCGTAGTCTAAATTTTGCATTCTATGGATATGATATCCATCTTAATGCAATTGTGTGCATACAAGTTAAACATGCCAGCATCACCATGGTTTCCACAAGAATATGTAAACTTACTCACCTGTGCTCTGATAATAGCACTTCTCTTGTCTTGCTCTGCTTTTTCAACAATGAACTTTGCACGCTCAGCTTCTTGTGCAGCCACCTGTTTAGCTTCAATTGCATGAGTAAATTCCTTCCCGAAGCTCAGGCTCGTAATGGACACATCATCAAGTGCAATATTGAAGTTTCGGGCCCTCTCTGTCAGTATCTTCCGTATCTCCCTACTTACAGTCTACAACAGCAATCACATTCAACAATATCTATCCATAAGTTTCTACTTGTTCTCGAGTATAATGCAAGACCTTAGAATATGGGCAACAATATCTAAACAATTTTTACTGAAGAACACCTCTCTTTGTGTGATCAGCTGGCTGGCATTGTACTGTGCTACGACAGCCTTCAAAGTTTCATGAATAATTGAAGGCAGAACCCTCTCATTATAGTTCTCCCCCAGAGTTCGATAGATGGTTGGTAGCTGGTCCGGTAGGGGTCTTGTAAGAACCCGAAGCCCAATTTTCACCTAAGATAAAAGATTCAAAATTATCACCACAGATATATTGATGATGATAAGGAGAAGCAAATTGACCACGGCAAAGTCTGGTAGTAAAATAAACGCAGACATATTAAAAAAAATGACAGCGTATGACTTAAGCATGATTACTAAAATTGCAATCGACAAATCAAGAAAGACTTGGGCAAGATCAACTATTGTAAGGTCAAATCATTAGACACTACTATTGCTAATTCTAACAACACATAAAAATAGCAACAGAACTGCTGATCTAATAGAAAAAGGTAATAGAGCCGATGACGGATCACAATCTTAGCAAATTGAAAGAGAATAGAGTAACAACAGAAAAAACAAAACCACAAGCCTTAGACATGTAATGCACCCATGATGAAAGTAGAAAATTGTAGATAACTCCCTTGCACAGCAAAGTAATTTAGACAATTTCCCTTTCATTTCTAAGTTCTTCTTTGTGAAAAGTAAATAAATATAGTAGTTTCCATTAGGCTATGCAAGGAACAGCATTTTTTTTGTGTGCCACTTACAGCACATTTGGTGTGATATATTATGACAATTTTGTGGCCAAATCTCATCTTGTCAGCATGATAAAATGCATCTTTTACATGCTGGGTTAAAAGCAGGCTACTTGCCGATTGTTGGATGACAAAAAAAAGCTACATGCCTTGGTATCAAGAATCTACTAAGCTGACATCACTAGCAATAGCATTGTCAGAGCTTTGGACCATATACATTGCAATGGATGGTTTCTATATCATTGAATCATGCATTTGTATGCAATAACTCTAGTCTATGAGAGGGACCTTTTACATGTAACCATGCACGTACATGCACACATATATTGATGAAACATATCAAGCAGGTCAGACCATGGCACAAGTGGTCTTTGGCTCAGCATGTGTCACCAAATCCCTTCACCATTCTCAGCCCGGCCGATGTGAGCTGACATTTTCAAATCAAGCTTGGACCTATGTACTTGCATCATGATGTGTTAGATTTTGTTTCTTAGTCTCAATGATTGGCTTGCAAGAAATTTGCGATTCATTTTCCACATTAGGATCAAATGGGAAGCTGGCAAACAAATTAATGTTGGCAAGCCTTAGCTCTCATGAATAGTTGAAGAGATAACTGATGAATCAGGCTTATGAGTTGAGTTTTTTAAAGAAAAAAATGTTACTAGAGATATGCATGCATGCTAAAATCCATACAAGGTTGCAGTAATTATTTATCGATGCCCATGAAAGATAAATAACAAGAGAAAAATGTCAAAAAAATACTGCAAGCAATAATGACAACCACTTGCCAAATACTTCTAGGATAACTAAAGGTGATTATAGGTTAACAATTTTTATTTTTTGGGTCAAGATCAAGCAACCCTTTATGAAGAATCAAGTGAATCCACATGGACACTTGCCTTAAAGGGTTAGTGGGCTCAAGCCACCATAGGCAATCCTCATAATAAATCCATTTATATATGCTAAAAAGACCACCTTTAAAATTTACATCAAGACAACTTCAACGCACACCATATCCTACACATTTTGAAGCCTGCAAAGGATGAGAAAGAATATGCACAAAATGGTTTCAATGGAAACAATGCAGCCCTAGGTTATAAAGCATTAGTGCAGGCAATACTGATAGCAAAACCCATTAACATGGACCAAGTCTGACATATCATCTACCATATACAATGTGAAAGCCTCAAATTCTGGGCCATGAAAGGCTGGTCTCTGAAGACTTCTGCATTATACATGGAGTCGGGTCTCATGTCCAATATTTGCAAAGCTCCCACTGATCATCTCCTTCCCAAGTCCAGCTTATTTCTTCCTCATCTAACTCTCAAGGGAATCACGCCTATCCATCAAAACATCTAAGAAGCATCTCAAGTCCTTCCATCTTCACCTTATATGCTGACATGGTATCACATTAACAAAGCACGCAGGTCAAGAAAAAAGGAACGTAATCTCACTTAATGTAATATTTTTCCTTTGATTTGAGTTTCAATAGGAAAGAAGAAAAACTTCCTTTTGAGGGAATGTCTGACTTAATTTGAAGTTAATAGTAAAGTATTGAAATCTTCCATGCCAGGTCCGAATCTGAGTCCAATTTCAACATAACCTCCCACAACTTTTCTCAAATATAAAATAAGGGCACAAAGAGCTGCCCCATGTAGAAATCAAAGATATCCAAATGGCTCTCCGCATGCATCAGAAGCCCGATGCAATCGTTGTCGTCCATGCCTCACACACATAGGGCATGCCAATATAAAGTTTCTCTTTAATCAAATAAACAACCACATCTAAGAATGCAATAAATGGTTGCTTCCAGAATTTCTGAATGCCAACAACAGATCATCATGCGACCATGGAAACTTTTATAGTTTCTGTATAAACTACAATGCATGCTTGCATCATAGAATGACTAAATGACATACTGGAATCACAAGATGCAAAGTTTAAACATCTGATGACCATAAATAGTCAAAACAATAACCATCAGGCATTGTCAAAACTACATTGGGATCACATGAAATACCTGATGATTCCTAACCAAATCGTTCCCGTAACACACTACAAGACTAGAAATAGAAACTAACAGCTGACATATGCCTAAGACATGTTGACCACAGATAAAGGATAAACCTAAATGTATACTCCACAAGTTTTTGTCATAAAAGTAGGTTAAGCCAGTGAAAAACATACCATTTGAAGATCTCGACTTCCAGAAGTACTCTCTACAAGATGGGGGCGAGCACGAACATCATAAATGATAGGCCTTTCAAACCAGGGGATCATCAAATGTGTTCCCTCAGGATAGACCTGCATGCAAGGTATATGTTAGGTTATAAAGGAAATAATTTTCCATACTGATAAGTAAATATAAATACATAAAAATAGTTCAAAAGATAAAAAGCAGGGAAGTATACTCCAATGTCCTTTCTTATTAATTAATATTCATGCTAAATACATAAAAATGGTTCAAAAGATAGGACGGGCTATCATCTCCCTAAAATTTATGCAATCATCCCCAATCTCATTTGTTTATTTGCTTCTCCCTTTTTTCTTCCATGATCCCAAATCCCACATTAAAAATTTTAAAGTCACATTTTAACCAAATGGTAGGTTTAATTTTGCACTTCACCCCAACTTTCAACTATTCAGAAACTGCCTAATAACATGCAGGGTGGTGGTACATGTAAAATTCAGGAGAAGGATGGGGAACAAAAGAATGGATCAGTGATCAAAAAACTGACATAATAAAAATTTAAAGGAAAGAAGAATTTTCTGTTAAAGCACAATACTGATGGGCCCCAGAATAATCATCAGCAAAAGGAAATAAGTATCACATCAGACAAGGCCTAAGGAAACCATTAGCACCATAACCAGCATCTATTTGCAAGACAAATGAAGCTACATTGCCAATGATTATCTGTGGATCCTAATCCCTAGTGCAATCCAGAACTCTTTTTTTCAGGCTTTTTGGAGTGCTAATACTCTTTCACTTGGACACAACATCACATAACATGACAGTCAGCTCTGCAAACAAAGTGAACTGAGCTTACATTGTCTTCAAGTATGGGCACTTGACACAAGATATGAAGTGCCTTGTTAAAATATATGTCATTACACATTTCCTGTCAATCATTCATAGAACCATACATACAAATAAAAAGATCGCAGGTACTTCACAGATTTAATGAAATACCTGTGTTTCATAATACAGTAAATGTATGCTAATTACAATTAACAATATCAGGTAGTTAACTTATTCTGAGTGAACATACATAAGACACATATATGCCGCAAGATGGCTTTAACTTATTCTTACCGAACATACACGATTTATTCTTTAGTGAACATACCCACACCTTAGACATGAATGTAACTCAGCCCTTTGAGATGTGAATCCACTCTCTTTAACATATAGAGATATAAATTATGCTTCTTGCCATTTGAGATCAACTGACAATTCCTTCAGCATACATCAAGAGTCAGTACCTCTGATTCCAATGTACCTTGTTTTGCATCAAAGATGATTCATAATTCACATTGGTGAAATGTGTATTATCTAGGAAAGCAAGAAGGGGAAATTATGTGCATCCAACATATCAATATGGCATATCTTTTTTCCTTCAACAATATTTGCTTAAAAGATACATTTCCCGTCTTCAAAATCTTAGACTTAATTGCATAACATTTCTTTTGAATTTTAAAAATGACATCGAAATTGTAAAATTTCAAACAAAATTTTAAGATAGATAAATGTAATTTAGGATTCCTATAATACATCTTATGCTTGGAATCTAGAAACTCTAGAATTTTTCAATTCATCACTCATGTATTCATCATGGAACAGCTTGATGTTTGATGCTTATATTCTTTTAGACACATAATAAAATAGTAAAATCCATACTATTAATTTAAGGAAGATATTCATTAGAGATATCTACAGTAAATATTGTCCAAATTTCTCACATTTATATGGGTTGCCCAAGAAAACAAAATTGACTCTTGATTGAGCACTTCCAACAAGGTTCATAAGGCTACACATATACACCCTAGGCACTTCATAGAAAACCTCAATTTGATAAGAAGGAACCAATTAGACCACATAATTTTGACTATTGTATTAATATTTATAATTAATGCAAGTCTAGATTCTGTGATATAACTCCCGAGAATTAGCGTAGGTTCAAAGACCCAAATTCCCATTTCACAACTCAACAGTCAAAGGAAATTGCACATATCAATTGAAATGAGAAATCCAATATATCGCTTGAACGCTGCACAGGAAGACATAGTAACAGTCCTCTAGGCCTCCAAACAAAAGGTTCTTCAGGTAAATTAAACTACAAAATCTAGCAATTAATGCAGCAAAACCACGTTCAGCTCAGTCTCTCACTGGAAACCTAAAACTCGCAACACAAATCCAAAGTATATTTTCGGGATCAAAAACCAAGCACGCAATGAAACATGCTTTAAAAAAATCAAACAACAGATCAATTATGCCACCATGCAATTCACATTTAGTGAAACAATTATACAAAAAGAAATGGAAAACAATATAATTTAAAAGGAGCGAAAAAGATAGAAGAGGAAGCAACAGATATATAGCCAGGATGAACTTCTTCAAGCATTACATACTCATAATCTACAAAAGAAATGCAAATATAGTAACCAATAAGCATTAACGATATGCATAATATTTGGACTGAGAAAAAAATATGTCATATTTCTTTCCAATCTAATTTCCAGACCTTGTCCTTGATGCCTTGGATGCGATTGAAGACGATGGCCCGGTGGCCACCGTCGACGTTGTAAAGGCTATTGAGAGCACCATAGACGGCGGCGCCGCCGAGCAGCGCCACCCTCAGCAGCGTCCCCGCCCCCGAGCCGGGACTCGGCACCTTAACGTTCTTAAAGTTCATCTCCACCTCTCTCTCTCTCTCTCTCTCCCTGCACCTTCCTCCTCTCCTCCTCAAAACCCTAAAGCCCTAGAGAGAAAAGAGAGCAAAAACCGCCACAGCTCGCATCAAAATGGAGGCCGAAATCTCTCCTAAGGAGGAGAAGGAGGAGGAGGACGCCTTTGGGATTCGTTTGAGCCGATTTCTACCATAGGGTTTTTGTGGAGATGGCAGCTCGCTATCCGCTCTCCCAAATATTCCCTTGGGGAAGAAGCTGTCGGGTGTGATGTCTCGAGGCCGTCTGATTCTATGAATGAATATGTTAGAATGGACGGTCAGGATGTGGTAGTGCCTAATGACCTTCCAGTAATAAAATGGTCCATGGGTGTGGTTTAGGTTATTATTATTATTATTATTATTAGGGAAAACATGGCGTTATTATCATGGGTATAGCTAAGGAATATTTTTTTAATATATTTTTATTTTTAAAACTAAAGCTTCACCTCATCTGTTCAAAGCCTTCACCCAATGCCTAAAACCTTTTATATCATTTCTTTTAACTTTAGTTTTTTCTTTATTTATAGCATCAATTAAGCACAACCATAGTTTAAAAAGTCCATCCCCATAGCTAGTCAAATATTGGGTTGAGCGGATTACACTCTTATGGTCATGCCTGTTGTGGGCTCGGCTCTCGATGTAGCCGCTTAACCTAATTTTTAATCAAACCTAGCTTAATCCAAATGAGTCAATCCTAGACATATCATCAAGTTTGAATTTTTTTAATTTTTTTTTATGTGTTTCGTTACCTTCCTTTACACAACCTTAAAAAAAATAAAAAAGACAACTTTTAAAAGATGTTTAAAGAGGGGCATTCAATAACTCATTTTCATACAGCAATAAAATCTTAAAAAAGCTTTAAAAAAAAATCCCCACATACATCACTAAGATCATCATGGCATCAAAATGAGATAACATGATGTAAACACCCATATGGCCATCATGTGTCTTATTTTAGACATGCATCACTATTATTCATTTATAATCCATGCTTGTATGGGCATTAATAACTTTTTTATTAATTTTCAAATGCTTCTATGGTGGCTATTCAAATATGCATAATACTTTAGTGTGTAAAATTTGCACCATAAATATGGGAGTCTAGCATGATAAGTCTATCAATAGGGCTTAAAACTTAGTTCATGTCCCATGACAAGTAGAGGTATTATAGTGCTTAACCGATCTAATTTAGTTTAACTTATATAAATTCTTCTCTTTTATGCCATGGAAACAGACATAGTAAATAACCTTTAAATTTTATCATTTAAATTATAAATAGGTTTTAAATCTTATTATTTAAATTAAGTGTACATATATGAAAGGTTGGGAACTCAAAGGCTAATGTTTTGAACTCTAAAATGTTGAGGAAGGTAAGAACACTTGGGGAGGGGAGAGCAAAGGATGTTGAGGAAAATGTTGCTGGTGAGAATCTTCCTTAAGTGCAGATCCATAAGTCTATTCATAGAAGAATTATATTTATTTAAATTATTTATTTTGTTTTTTAAGGTTGTTATTTTATTTGGATTATATTTTTATTAAAAATAAAACTCTTTCTCCTAAGTAAGAGGGTTAGTCTCCACCATGTTGAGCTTGGATTGTTTGGAATTGTGTTGCATTTAAAATAAAGGATTAAGATATGCATGTGTATAATAAAGGTAAAAATAAGTTAAGCAACTGCTGTTAGCTATGAAGAAGTTTATCACCTTTTAGTTGGGCACGAGGTGATGATTTTATTTGAACTATCTATTTATCCGTTTGGATAGTAAGAGATGGAAGTATGTGGAGTCTTGTTATTATTTTTGCACCACATCTCATTTATTTAGAATGCTATAATTTAATTATATATTGTAAGTTAAAGTTATATTTGATTTGTAAGTATGGCCTAAAAACATGCAAGTCGACTCATAACTTTAAAATATTAAAACAACCAAATTTAACATTATAACATAATATTATTATAATTAATTATAATAATATAATAATATAATGTTATAATATATATAATGCTATAGTGATATATTAATATAATAATATTATATTTTGTTATAATATGATATATTACTATAATATATATTTAATATAATTATTAACAAAAATAAAAATACTACATTGTAATATTAGATTCTTGTTATTATATTACAATAATCATAGTAAAATGAAATAATGTTATAACATTATATAATATCATAATAACATTATATTATTATAATTATCATATTAATAATAATATTATACAATAATTTTAATAATAAACACAACTCTCCTAAATGAGATTATATAATTACAACTTCCAAACAATATTAATTTAGTTACAATATAATTTAGTTTTCTACAACTCAATTAATTGTAACAATTTTACTTGCAGAATTCCAAATAGCTCTTAAAATCATATTCCATCAACCATGTCTGAAATAAATAATTGTTTATACACCACATATTAGATTTAGGGCTCAAGGTATGTTAACAAAGTTTTGGGCACATATAGGCAAGAGTTTTAGAATCTGCATCAAAAGCAAATAACTCTCACAAATAAAACAATCAGTTAAAACTCATAGGGCATGTTAATCTAGCCAACTTTAGAACTCACCTAGGATGCAAGGCCATCAAAGGTTAACATTTTAGCAAGCCCAAAATCACCTCTAATTTACACCATTTAAAAACATTACAATTTCTATGCTTAAGATTGAATTCATTATAAATATGCAATTAAACAAAGATGGATTACCAAGCCATCTGTTTTGATCTTTTGTAAGGAATATATTTGAACCTTAGAACGATAATTTAGCACCATCAATAAAACAACAACTTGCCAATTTCAAAGTTCTTTGCCAAAAGGTCATTAGCCTTTAATATGGCTAATGTGCAAGTATGTAAGTGCTATAAGGAGCTATACAATCCACTTGCAAAGCTTCTACACATACAGAAAGTAAAAAACTAACATAAAGAGCAGAATACAAGGAATCAGAATATATAATGGAATTGTTCTAAAGCAAACAATATGTTCAGGGAATATTGTTGAGCTTCCTTATAGCAGAGGAGATGTCTCTACAAATTCACACATTGACTTAGAATACCATGAAAAAAGGATTTGCAATTTGATTCAACCTCAGCTAGAAACTTACATATCCCCTCCCTCAGCAAATTTAATTTGTAAAACAAAAGAAAACGAAAATGCTTTTAAGATAATAGATAATTAGATGAGGATGATAAAATTTAAAATTTGGATATGTAAGAAAAACTAAAGATACTTTACCTTATGAATAGAAAACTATTTAAAATACATTTCCCAGAGAAATATTTAAACTGAAGAAAAATAGTTGAACTAGCTAAGATAACCTTGGATTAACTAACATTAGCACCATTTTTAAAGCACCAGCATCAGTTAATCAGCTAGGGGTAAATTAGTGATAGGTGAAGCTAATCTAAAATTAAAAAAATAAAACAAAACCATAATAAATAACATGTGATTGAGTGAGAAGGTCATGTCCACAAGATGTTTAGTAGATACTATAATAAATTTGATAAGGTCACATTATTAAGATCTTGATTAGATATAATTATATATAGTGTCATGATTAATCAATAAGTACATAAAAAAATAGTGGAGTCTAGATTGTAGAGAAGCCAACGTTCAAGTTTTGATTGAGATGGAAATACTAAGTATATAGAGAAAAATATACAGAAGTTTTGAGGCCTTGGAAGGGTAGAGTTTTAAAATGGATATCAAAGGAACCTTAGTATTTTTACCATCCTCCAAGTTTCATCCAAGAAATAATTTTAATTCTTCCATACCTATAATCAAAACCTAAGGAGTCAAGTCAAACATAACAGAAGAGATAAGATGATTTCAGAGCTTTAGTTGTGAATGTTTATCCATACAACTCATTATCTTGAAGAGCTATCAAATCTCACACTTTTTGCATTAAGTTAGTAGACGATAATATCAAAGGCCGAACACGTCGAGAAGAAAAAGAAAATGATTGTTACCAATGCTTAACAAATAGAATAGATCTAGAGACTATAAAATAGTTAAAAAGAGAAACGTAAGTCTAACATGATTTGGTCTAGGCCATGATTGAAATGATCATAAGAAAATTTACGTCAAAGATGGATTACACATGGTATAGACGATCTTGGCTTACCCAAGATAGAGAGCCCAACAAACAAAAGCTATTGAATAGTTATAGATTGATGTAATTACATGAGGGATATGGTTTTGAACTCTTGTTATTATCCATGGCATAGATGATTTTTGCTTATTGGAGATGGAAAAGCACAATAAATAAAAGCTATTGAATGTCTATATGTTGGTATAGGAATGTTAGGAATTTGGTTTTGAACTCAAATGCCTTGCAACAAATAATACATACAATATGCAAGGCCAAAGGCTTGAGAAAGTCAATTGGGACTAAGGATGGCTTTTGATATTTTGAACTAAAGATCAACAATATTTTCCATTTGTCATGAGAATCGTATGGTTGAAGAACTTGATTACAAGTCCATACATCTAATAACATCCATATGGTAAAAAGAATATGGTTCTGATATCAACTTGCCCACCCCATGGACTTGATTGCATCGTATACAAATGCATCTTACAAGGTTCAATGCTTAAGCACTACATAAGCAAAGCACATAACACTATGATCTTTATTGTTTAATAAATTAAAATGTGACACGTACGCTTTTATTGAAAAATAAAATAATAAATATTATTGACTATATAAAATTCTATTATATTTTTTTAATTGTATTTTATTAGTGCTCTTATTCAACTATAAATTGATAATAATCATAAATTGATAACATTATTATTTTCTTGAGTGCTTACCTTTTATGACATTAGAATAAATGTTTGGGTAGTGGCCTTGAATACATCAGTGTTGAAAATTTATACAAATCAGAATTGACCTACTTCTAAAATCATGGATTACATTGGTATGCGAGATGATGGAGGCAAATGGTCATGACTAAAAAGAGGATGGATAACAATGGAAGGGTCATGCACCATTAAATTATTAATACTTTTAAGTAATTTTTGGGAATAAATGCCATTGATAAGGGCTTCAAAAAGTTTATTCTAATTTGATTATATATCATTGCTACCAAGGTCTAAGAAGGCAACTAGACAGATTGATATTTGCACAAGTAATGAAGATGTGCAAAAATATGATCATAATATTGTCATGCAGGGATTTGCACAAATAAGTAAGGCTCTGTTTAGATTAGCTACTACGATGGCTTTAAATGGTTGTTTTCTAGTAGCTATGTAAGATAGCTATCGGCCAATAGCTACAGCCAACAGCTATATCAAATAGGCCATAATTTAGACGGAATGTCTATCAATTGTCAAGAAAGATATCATATATAATTTTCACTAAATAGCTGTCAAGATCTTTAGTTGTTAATTTTATCTTTTATATTTTGTTTCTTTGTACCCTTAACGAAGGTGAATGCATTGAATATTTGCATTTTTGGCTACGGACTTATGCATGTCAATGCTATGGGAGACTCCTCTGGTGTGAAGAAAGAACTATTAAGTATCAAAGATCATGATGACCTTAACTTGTATTATGTTGTTCGAAGAATTCAACTACCTTTGTGATAAGGGGTAAAATTTCATTGCATTAATGATCGTCCACATCGACAATTGGGTCATGTCCAATCCCATCATCCTACCCAGCTGGCATAGCAACCAAGCGACGGAGCCGAATCGTCTTTGACAAAGTTGGGTGCCCCGACAATCCGAGCTATCCTCATACCTCAGCAATCTGAGCCGACCATACCTTGGTAACCCGAGCTATCCTCGTACCTCGGCAATCTGAGCCGACCATACCTCGGTAACCTGAGCTATCCTCATACCTCGGCAATCCGAGCCGAGCCATTCTATACCTCCGAAAACCAGGTTATTCCTCGTTCTGGCCGAACCAAGGCATTTGAAATACCTCTGCGGAATCCGGCGGGAGAGTTCGAATTCACTATAACTGAATAAGATTTCAAATGAGGAATCATACCCAGAAATGGCCTAGGACCACAAGAGTGGCCTAGGTCTACGTGATCATTGAATCTCAATGCATCAACCAGCTCTCCCAGCCGTCGATCCTTTAACCGAAAAGATACGGATCCTACTGGTCTTATAACAAACTTGATTCGAATCCATTTTTGAATCATAACGACTTTCAGACCTCTCCTCACGACACGCCCAAGGAACCAGGTGATCTCCTATAAATGCCACAGTCCTCCAATCTCTCAGGTACGCAACTTTTACGCACAGTTACTCATATTCACACTCATTCACGCTCCCCATGAGCTCAGAGCTCTCGAGAGAATACCCGCCTAAGGGAACTCTTCTGTGAGAGTCTTCTCTCACATCTGCTTGCTCTGAATCTCACTGACTTGGGCGTCGGAGGATCCTCCGCAGAGGGCACCCCCCGCAGCACCCTTTGTGTGCGGACTGTCTTGTAGGTTCCACCCGGAGCGATGAGATTGACGTCAGATCAGGAGTCAGAAGCGCACCCGAGTCGAAGAACGGATTTCTGCGGCAACAGATTGGCGCTAAGGAAGGGCCTCAAGTCCCATAAACTTGTGATCCAGGAAATAAGACTCAAAAACCAGAAGAAGCATCCTCTAATGGCTAATCAAAAGAGAGCCACATCGAGGCTCAGGATTAGGCTGCCTCTCAAAGGCCTGATCCGATTAGCGGTGTAGCACCTCGCTACCACCGCCAGCTGAGACTCCTTCACCACCAGCAACGGCGGTAACCTGGACCAGTTTGCCACTCTGGTCCAGTAAGTCCAAGCATTGACCCAGTTGGTCCGGGGATTCAGGCGATCCCTGACCCTGCCGTTCCTGCTTCTCGGCCTCACGAGGAGGCCACTGCCCCTGTTCTACCATCGATCTTTCTTCCGATCCGCCTGGGGTGGCGGATCATTGTCACCGGCCTGCAAAGGCAAAGCCAGCACCGTAGCAAGCTGAAGGAAAAAGCCCACTCAGATCCAGGCGGGTCCGCTCCCTCTCTCCGGTGTCTTCTCAGAACTCGACACCACTGCCACCTTCCATCGCCCGATCCCTCCTGCCACTCTGGACGAGAAGATCAGGTAGCAGATGTAGGAGATGCGGCAAGAATGGCGTCGGAAGTTAGACGCCGCCAGACAAGCCCCTCCGCCTCAACCAAAAGCAGAGCAGGGCATCCCCTTCTCCGAGAGGATCATAAGGGATGTGATTCCCCTCATGTTAAGCTCCTACCATTGAGTCGTACCATGGATCCACTGATCCGATGATCACCTGAGCAGCTTCAGATCCATCATGATGTTTCACGGAGTATCTGATGCGATCCTGTGTCAAGCCTTCCCCTCCACTCTAAGGGGACCAGCCCGAACTTGGTTCAATGGTTTGAAGCCAAGTTCCGTTGATTCTTTTGACAAACTGAGCTGTTTGCTCATTAGCCAGTTCGTTAGTAGCTGTCGCCAGCGACAGAGATCCGATTCCCTCTCTGAAGTTAAGCAGAGAGAGAGGGAATCGTTGAAGAGCTATCTTGGCCATTTCAACATGGACCTCCTAGAAGTCGACCATCTCAACCCCGAGGTGGCCATGTCTGCCCTGGCCGGAGGGGTATCGAAGGAGGGAGACTTCTACCTGGCTCTGGAGGTTAATTACCCGAAGAGCCTTTCAGACATGATGTTCCTGGTGGATAAATACGCCAGGGTCGAAGAATCTAGGAGGTCAGCTCGGACAGAGCAACTGAAGAAGAAGGAGGCGAAGGGCCCGGACAAACAACGAGCCTATCGCCGTACGAGCCCACCTCGCCATCAGAGAGCTCCTCGCTACCACCATGAGACCGAACCCAGAGTCCTGCTCGAAGATTCGACCGTTACACTCCCTTCACCGCACCAAGAACGCAGATCCTGATGGAGATCGAGCGTCAAATTCCTTGGCCCCCACCTCTTCGAGGCAACAGAGCTCGGAGGGACCCGGCTAAGTACTACCACTTTCATAGGGACTACGAGCATGATACCGAGGACTGTTGGCAGCTCAAGAACGAGATCTAGCAATTGATCCGGCGAGGTAGACTGGACCGATTCAGAGGGCCCCTTAAGCCGAACAATGGAGAGAATCGCCAACCTAAACCTCGCCAACTCCCGCCACCAAATCCTCCAATTATCGCAACATTAATGTGATAGCGACGGCCGACTCCCCACCCTCTTGGCGAGGTGAGGAGGAGAACCCACCGAAAAAAGCTCGGGTTGATGAGCTCACTTTTTCTGATGAAGATCTTCGGAAGGTACAATATCCCCATGATGATGCTCTGATTGTATCTTTGAATATGAACAATTATGATGTACACCACATTTTAATTGATAGCGGAAGCTCTGTTAATGTTTTGTACTTTGATGCTTTTGTGAGATTGAAATTCTGGATAGAAAGCCTTCGGACCATGGAATCCACCCTGGTGGGCTTCATAGGTGACTCCATAATCCCCGAAGGAGTTATCACTCTGTCAGTTCGAGCCGGCACCTGGCCCCGCGTGGCTACCATACTCATGGACTTCCTCGTGAACAAACTTCGGTTCCTTACAATGTCATCCTCGGCAGACCGGGATAGATATCTCTTAAGGCCATCATTTCCATTCCCCATCTCGCCATGAAGTTTTCCACCGAATGGGGAGTGGGGATTGTTCGAGGAAGCCATATTATAGCTCGGCACTATTTTATCGCGACCTTCAGTCTAGAAAGCCTAAGGTAGATGGCCTAGATGCCCGAGAGGATTTTGCCGAGCAATGAGGAGAACCAGCTGAAGAATTGAAGGAGGTACCACTCGACGGCCCGACCGAACTATAAAGGTCGGGTCACAGCTGGAAGAAAAGCCTCGGCAAGAGCTGGTTGAATTCTTCCGAAAGAATACCGATGTCTTCACCTGGTCTACATCGGACATGCCTGGAATCAGCCCAGATGTCCTGGTTCACCGCCTCAGCGTGGATGAAACATTTCGGCCGATCAAGCAGAAGAAAAGAAGCTTCGCCCCTGAGCGCCAGAAAGCCATTGAAGAAGAGGTGGATAAGCTCATCAAAGCTGACTTCATGCGAGAAGTCAATTATCCCGATTGGCTAGCGAATGTGGTTATGGTGAAAAAGTCAAATGGCAAATAGAATCTGCATCGACTTCACCGATCTCAACAAGGTTTGCCCAAAGGACAGCTTCCCTCTTCCTCAAATCGACCAGCTCGTAGATTCGACTTCGGGCCACCGAATGCTGACTTTTATGGATGCCTATTCAGGCTACAACCAGATTCGGATGGCGCCCGAGGATGAAGAAAAAACTGCTTTCATCACCGACCGAGGTATCTATTGCTATCGAGTTATGCCTTTTGGTTTAAAAAATGCTTGTAACATCTACCAAAGGCTAGTCAATAAAGTCTTCAAAGAGAAAATCGGCCGGAACATGGAGGTTTATGTTGATGACATGCTGGTGAAGAGCAGGGAAGCATCCCAACATGTTGAGGACCTCGCGGAAAGCTTTGAGACGCATCAAAAGTATCAGATGAAGCTCAACCCCACCAAATGCGCCTTCGGGGTCAACTCTGAAAATTCCTTGGCTTCATGGTTTCACAGCGAGGCATCGAGGCAAACCCTCAGAAGATCCAAGCCCTGCAACAAATGGCCCCGCCCGGGTCAGTCAAGGACGTGTAACGCCTCACTAGGAGGGTAGCAGCCCTCAGCCGCTTCATTGCCCGATCGGCCAAGAAATGCCTTCCCTTCTTCAAAGTGCTCTGGTCGGTCAAGAACTTCCAATGGACCCCTGATTGCCAGAAGTCCTTTGAAGACCTCAAAAAATACCTCGGCTCACCATCTCTCCTCATCAGTCTAAAGCCAGGGGAAATACTGAACCTGTACTTGGCGGTCTCTGAAAATGCTGTTGGCTCGGTGCTAATCAGAGAGGAGAACAGAGTCCAAAGACCTATCTATTACATCAGCAAACTACTCAAAGACGCTGAAACGAGGTACACTCGAGTTGAGAAGATGGTCCTAGCTCTGGTAACATCGGTCGAAAGTTACGGCCATACTTCCAAGCGCACACTGTCATCGTCCTGACTGACCAACCCCTCAAGGCAATTATCCATAGTCCAGAAGCATCGGGGAGAATGACTAAATGGGCTGTTGAGCTGAGCGAGCATGACATTCAGTATCATCCTCGTCCAGCCATTAAAGCCAGGTTCTGGCGGACTTCCTCCTCGAATGCACCATACCCGAAGATGGCTCTGCTTTGGATACACCCGAACAACCAAAGCCCAGCGCCCCATGGTTGCTTCATGCCGATGGATCCTCCAGCGTGGGCGGTTCTAGCGCCGGCCTGGTCCTCACCAGTCCAGAAGGTGCGACTTTGAATACGGCATCCGCTTCTCCTTCCTGGCTTCAAACAATGAAGCAGAGTATGAAGCCTTGCTCTCCGGACTCGAATCACCCACGAGCTTAAAGTCAAAAAACTAATCGCCTACACCGACTCCCAATTTGTGGCTAGCCAGGTGCAGGGAGAATTCGAGGCTCGAGAGCCGAGTATGATTGGTATCTCCAAAAGGTGCGCGATCTATCCTCCTATTTTGATGAATTTAGAATTGTCCAGATCCCAAGGACTGAAAACACGCGCGCCGACCTTCTATCCCACCTGGTGACTATAGAGTCAATGGATCTCGAGCGGAAAATTCCATTTGGAGGTCCTGGAGAAGCTCAGCATCGTTGATGCTAATCAGATGATGCAGATTGACACCGAACCATCCTGGATGGACCCCTGCACAAGTACGTCAAAGAAGGGCTGCTGCCCACTATAGAAAAGAAGCGATGAGGCTGAAAATGCAGTCATCTCATTATGTTCTAATCGATGATCGGCTGCATAAGCAATCCTTCTCTATGTCATTGCTCAAATGCCTCTGTCCATCAGAAGCCAATTATGCTCTTCGGAAAGTTCATGAAGGCATATGTGGCAATTATCTCGGTGGTCGGGCCCTGTGCCACAAAGTGTTGCGTCAAGGGTATTACTGGCGATGATGCAGAAAGATATCGATGGCCTCGTTTGAGCCTGTGATGCATGCCAACGACACTCAAACATCCAGAGGCTCCCCTCCGCTCACGTGACCTCCATATCATCCCTCTGGCCCTTCGCCAAATGGGGAATGGATATTCTTGGCCCTTTCCCCCTTGCAACGGGGCAAAGGAAGTTCCTGTTTGTTGCAATTGATTATTTCACTAAGTGGGTTAAAGCCGAAGTAGTTGCCCAAATAACCAAAGCCGGTGCTAAAGATTTCATATGGAGGTCCATCATCTGCCGCTTCGGTCTTTCCCACACTATCATCACCGACAACGAAAAACAGTTCAACAACCCTAAGTTCCGAGAGTTCTGTAAGGATCATGGCATCCTCCACGCCTGACATCGGTCGAATATCCTCAAGCTAATGGAGAAGCCGAGGTAACCAACCGAACTCTCCTGCAGGAATTAAAGCTCGACTCAACCAAGCATGAGGCAGATGGGCAGAGGAGCTCCATCATATGCTATGGGCGTACCGAACCACTGAAAGGGCTCCCACGGGCTAAACTCCATTTAAAATGGCTTTCAGCACAGAAGTTGTTATCCCTGTGGAGGTCGGGCTCCCCTCCCCTCACACCGAAGGCTACTCGAAAGAATCCAATGATGAACAACTCCGAACTAATCTTGACTTAATAGAAAAGGTTAAAAAGCCCAGATCTGAATGGCGGCTTACCAGCAAAGAGTTTCCTGCTACCACTCCACCAGAGTCAAAGGAAAGTTTTTCCTTTCAGGCGATCTGGTACTTCGGAAGGCATTCGTCTCAAAACCACTGGAGCAAGGAAAGTTGTCCCCGAATTGGGAGGGTCCTTATCAAATTATGGAGGTAATCAGACCCGGCACCTATAAGCTCCAAGATCTAAATGAAAAATTTATCCCCCGGACGTGGAACTTGGATAATCTCCGTGTCTATCATCAGTAGAGTACGCCCACCCCAAACTTACTCTGTCCATTGAATTAAATTTTCAAAGATTCGCAAAACTTCTATCTTTATTGCCTTCTTTGATAGCTGCAATGAGAAGCAGGTTTATAAATCCTCGGCTGGGCTGAGTGATCTCTATACCTTGGCCGCGCCAAGTAAAATATATTTCGGCTGGGCCGGAAGGACTCCATACCTTGATCGTGCCAAGTAAAATATAATCTTTATAAATCCTCGGCCGGGCCGAGTGATCTCCGTACCTTAGCCGCGCCAAGTAAAATATATCTCGGCTAGGCCGGGAGAACTCTGTACCTTGGCCGCGCCAAGTAAAATATATCTCAGCTGGGCCGGGAGGACTCTGTCCCTTGGCCGTGCCAAGTAAAATATAATCTTTATAAATCCTCGGTTGGGCCGAGTGATCTCCGTACCTTGACCGCACCAAGTAAAATATAATCTTGAAGCCTTGGCCAAACCTAGTGATATATTTTTGAAGCCTTGGCCAAGCCGAGTGACGGTCTTTGTACCTGGTAGCACCAAGTAAAATATAATTTTTATAAATCCTCGGCAAGGCTGAGCGATCTCCGTACCTTGGCTGTGCCAAGTAAAATATATCTCGGCTATGCCGGGAGGACTCCGTACCTTGGCCGCACCAAGTAAAATATAATATTTATAAATCCTCGACCGGATCGAGCAATCTCCGTACCTTGGCAGCGCCAAGTAAAATATAATCTTGAAGCCTCGGCAAACCGAGTGATATTTTTGAATTCTCGGCCAAGCGAGTGACGATCTTTGTACCTTGGCAGCGCCAAGTAAATATAATCTTCATAAATCCTCGTCTGGGCCGAGCGATCTCGTACCTTATCAGCGCCAAGTAAAATATAATCTTGAAGCCTCGGCCAAACCGAGTAATATATTTTTCAAGCCTCGACCAAACTGAGTGATATATTTTTGAAGCTCGGCCAAGCCGAGTGACGATCCCATACCTTGGCAGCGCCAACTAAAATATAATATTAAAGCCTCGGCCAAACCGAGTGGTATATTTCCGAAGCCTCGGCCAAACCGAGAGACATATTTCTGAACATCATCTAAAGCTTCGACCTAGTGAGTGATTTCTTAAACACTCTGACGCGACTAAGGTGTCCTATCATGCTTCGACAGAGGTAAGTAACCTTTCTTTGCTCACCAGCAAGATTGTGCAAGTTATTTCTTTTCAAAGAAATGCCTAGTTACCTACTTCATCCCTCAAATAAGATCATGTTTACCACATGAGTTCACAGGGCCGCCCAGGCCTCCCTCTGACCTAAACAGAGATAAACACTTCCTCCACGGAGGATTAAATATCACGTTAACAAAAACAAAGTAGCAAAAGCGCTGCTGGACTTATAGATTATGCTACGGTTCAAAAAGCATAAGACGAGAGCAACAACTCTCAACACAACCACATCGGAAAAAGAAACAGATGTTAAAAGAAAAAAGAGCAGAAACTTTATTTATTAATGAAAGAATTATAACCTCTTGAGAGGCATTACAAGTGCATCATAGTACAGAAAATACAAACAAGATAAAAGCTCGACTGAGCAGCTTCGGTCGATAACGATGTCTTTACATCCGACCCAAAAATCAGAGGAACCAGACAGCTCTGTTGAGCCACTGGTTAATGCCAAAGAACAAAGTAGGCCATCCACGGATCCCTCGGATGAACACGTTGGGGGATCATAACCAGATCAAAGACTCGTGGATGCTTATGCCAATGAAGCATCCCCCCAAGTGAGATGCTAGTCTACTAGCCACTGCCCAAGCACATAGGCAGAGAACCAGTAAACCAACACAACCCTCCTCCCTCTTCACATGGAAAAAGGTTCCTCAGGCGGATGAACTGAGGAATCCAAATTGAGAGAGGAGGCGAAGTCCATGTTAGCCATGGGGGATACGTATGCTTTGCATTTCCCATGGTCCCCATGGCAAGTGACAAAGGACACAGAAAGCGCATACGTGCGCTCCCCATATGACCTCGTGGACATCCCGTGCGCTCTCCATATGACCTCCAGGATTCCTTCCTTGAGGACTACTTGCTCTTCAGCAGCTTCTCCATCACCCCAGCTATCTGTGACAAACCAGCTTTCAAAAGGGAAGCTCGATCTCTCCACTCTCAATGAAAGAGGCGCCATGAAAGTTCTCACAACTCACAGAAAAGAGAAGTTCTTGGAAGATAGCCTAACACGGTCCGCTTTCCCCATTTTATAGGCAAGCAAGCCGAGGGCAGTCATTAAAGAAGGAAGCCCTGGATTTTGAAATACTCTGGCCGCGCTGCCACGTGGTAGAAAGGAGTGCATTCGAAGCGCACCGAGCACGCCTCCCAAACTATGACGAAAGGCAGAAGATTTTTTCTGATCTCGAATCAAGAGCATTAAATGCAGGAAATCGGCCGCAGGTCCTTGAGATATGAGCAGGCCTAGGAAATCCCCTTTTGAAAACGACGCCATCCAATGGCAATCGAATGCTTATCGCGTGCGTTTAAAAAACCCACATTGGAAACGGCCAGTGGAATAAATGCCCTGAGCAGAAACGAAGCGTCCTTCAGCAAAGCCGTTTCGTATGCCTCAAGAAAAATATACCAACTTTTTTCTTCGGACAAACCGAACTATCTAACCTCGGCCCTAACCGAGGTACTTTAGCAGATTTTGGCCATTTCAGGCCGAGCTATCCCATGCTTCAACGGGTCAAGTTCCCTTGTGTATTTCAAATTACTCAACTCGCTTCAAGCAAGGCCGGAATTACATTCCACGGCATTGCCGAACCATTTCGCGCCTTAGCAAACCAGAGTAGCTTGCGCGCACCTAACCTCGACCCCAACCAAGGTAAAACCGGAATTACGTTCCACGGTAAAACCAAGCAATTTTATGTATCAGCAAAACCAGTTAATATGGCTCCGATCGAGCATGATCTTCAACTCGGAACCCCCAAGGGCCATCCGATCTTAAAGCACATTTCATTTACGATTCGTTTACCATCAAGGGAACTCCCGGCAAAAAGGTCGTTCAGAAAGGCAATGACCAAAGCGATAAGGTGAACAAAAAAGAGACAGAAAGAAATTCATTCATTGAATGTTGATTGGATTACAAGCTGAAAAAGCAAAGGTACATAAGCCACCCTTAGGAATTAGGGTTTGGGTCTGTCCTGAGAACCTCTTTGATAACATTCGGAAGGGTTTGACTCGCTTCACCCGCTTCAAATGTTGTCGAAAGAGAATCTCAGGTTCCTCAGCAGCAGACTGAAGGCATTCTTTGGGAGCCACGGCCTCATTGGGGCCCAGGATAGCGTCAAGATCGATGTCGAAATATTCTCATACTCAGCTTCTTCGGCCCCGGGGTACAAGTATCAAAACGTTCGGCCTCCAGAAAGGACAAATCCAACTCGGGATACGCTCGAGAGATCTTCGCTTGGGTTTCCTCTCACCGAACCAGAATGCATCGGCACAAGCCTCTCTACGCTCTTCGAAAAATTGGGCAAAACTTTTGTACTCCTCCACAGCCGAAGTGATTCGGTTGTTGGCTTCAGCTAGTTGGTCCCCGAGTTCAAAGTTCATTTGACGACTCGCGGATAACTCCGTCCTTAGAGCCTTAAATTGCTCCTGTGCCTTGAGCCCAATTTTGCCCATCTGCAAAATATCAGGACATTTGAGCCCACGAGCAAAAGAAAAGTACCAAAAGCAAATAAATGAGAAGATACTATACATCTTCCTCCATCGAGCCATTTTATTGCTCAGCTCTTGAACCCTTTCCAGGACCTTCAATTTGGCCGATTTATTTTGTTGGAGACCCTCCTTGAGGTCATTAATTCGGGACTGTTTGTCCCCAATTTCCCGCTAAGATTGATCAAGATCAGCGGTGAGCCTAGCAATCTGCTCATGTTGCCATTTCAGCCGATTTTTCATATCGGCGAGTTCCTTATCCATACCGGCAAGCTGATCCCGCTGCCGCCGTACCTATGCAATGAAAAATTGGGACTTCCACTCCTTTATCGAAGATGGGTTATCAGAAATCATCTTGAACGACTTTCGGGGACCAATGTAGGGCCACTCAGAGCTCCTCCCAGAAACTAGGTTATAGCAGACCTGAAATATGGGAAGGATCACAGTCACCCCAACACGACTGCACATCGAGATGAACCCGATAAGATTGTGCCAACTATTTGGGGCTACCATTGTTGGACATATGTTGTAAAACCTCGTCACCTCCTGTATCAGCGGGTGAAGAGGGAATCGAAGACCTGCCCTTAAGCTCTCCTCATAGAAGAAGACTCCCCGGCTTAATTTGGGTTGAAACCCGGTGCTCAGTCCTTGGCACCCATAAGGCTACATCCAAAGGAACCCTATATTGGCGACAGATCCTACCAAGATCGTCAAGGGTTACCTTAGAAGCAACATCACCTGGACCCTTCATATTGGCTGAACGGGGGGTAGGATACGAACAAGCAAGCAAGGGCTCAAAGAAAGAATGAAAAATCTCTATGACAGGGACGAAGGAGCGTTGCAGAAGGAGCGCCGCCCCAGCCCTCTTTAAATAAACGCTTCAGAGAGAAAGCCTAAGATGCCAAAACTTTCGATATGGGCACCAGAAATAAAGGAGTCCCACCATGTGGAACTTTCGTTATCACAGCTCACTGAAAACAAGGCATTTCCTCCTCGAGCTACGGCGAAAAATGATGACGAAACAGCGGTCCGTCATTTACGAGGTTATCATTGCCCATCTTTTTGAATCCTCCAAATAAGATTATTCCAGAATTCTACTCCTTATATCCGAACTTACACTTCGGACTAGGGTAGGGAGTGGGGGGCATGTGATAAGGGGTAAAATCGTTATTGCATTAATGACCACCCACATCGACAATTGGGTCATATCCAATCCCATCATCCTACCAGCTAGCTGGCATAGCAGCCAAGCGACGGAGCCAAATCATCTTTGACAAAGTTGGGTCTCCCGACAACCCGAACTATCCTGTACCTTGGCAATCTGAGCTGACCATACCTCGGTAACCCGAGCTATCTTCATACCTCGGCAATCCGAGCCGAGCCATTCTATACCTTGGAAAACCAGGTTATTCCTCGTTCTGGCCGAACCAAGGCATTCAAAATACCTCTACGAAATCCAGCGCGGGAGAGTTCAAATTTACTATAACTGAATAAAATTTCAAACAAGGAATCATACCTAGAAATGGCCTAAGACCCACAAGAGTGGCCTAGGTCTACGTGATCATTGAATCTCAAGGCATCACCAGCTCTTCCAGCCGTTGATCCTTTAATCAAAAAGATACGGATCCTACTGGTCTTACAACAAACTTGATTCGAATCCATTTTTAAATCATAACGACTTTCAGACCTCTCCTCATGACACGCAAGGAATCAGGTGATCCCCTATAAATGCCATAGTCCTCCAATCTCTCAGGTACGCAACTTTTACGCGCAGTTACTCATATTCACACTCATTCACGCTCGCTCCCCCTGAGCTCAGAGCTCTCGAGAGAATACCATTCTAAGGGGAACTCTTCTACGAGAGTCTTCTCCTCACATCTGCTTGCTGTGAATCTCCACTGACTTGGGCGTCGAAGGGTCCTCCATAGAGGGCACCCCCCGTAGCACCCTCTGCGTGCGGACTGTCTTGCAGGTTCCGCCCGGAGCGACGAGATCGGCGTCCGGATCAAGAGTCAGAAGTGCACCCGAGTCGAAGAACGGATTTCCGTGGCAACACTTTGTTACAGAGATAAGTGCTTCATTCTTTGTTAAAATATAAAAGAATAGAAAATCGACAAAATTCTAATAGAACATTAGGACCGATAATATAATATTTGCTTTTACTTGAACCGGTGATTATATTGATAATTTAGTTAATACTTTCTCTAGACCATATATTTTTCGTTTAAATGAAAAAAATCACCATCTTATTGGATTCTTATTGCCATCTGCTAAACAAAGTCCAATGTATGCACAACTGTACATCTGATGTAGAGTATGAAACCCATAACAGAATTATTAGGCTGTTTTTGTTAGTCCAAAACTTGCAATAAAAGGTAGATTTTGTTAGTCCAAAGAGATTTTAACGCAGAGTGGCAGTTGTCATTTTTTTACTATTAGGCTGTTTTTGGTTCAAGAATAATAAAGCCAGGTTTAGCTAGATTAAGTGGAGTAAGTTGAAGCTAAAAATGGAGGATTAATATCCTCTTTTCCAAGGATAAGTGAGCTATGAGGAGAAAAAATGAAGCATGAAAATATGTTGTCATTCTTCATTTCTGGTGATGGCATTGAATATATGGTGAGTGCCGCGAGACTGGGTGATATTTCTCATCATGCAAGGGCCAGAAGGTCTGAGAGGTTGGTGTGATTTAAAGAGATAAACAATATTATCAAAATCATGGAAACTAGATCAGACCATTCTACTGGAAATGGATATTGGAGATTGTCACCAATCAAAAGGAGGATTGCTACATAGCTTTAAAAAATGTTTAACTGTCTTTTAGAAATAATTAGGATGCTCGCTCATTGAGAATGATCAAAGCACAATTTTTTGAAGCACTGTCTCTCCTCATTTGGGAGAGGATGAAAATGAGCTGTTGGCATGAAAATGACTCGTTCATTTTGTCAAAAGAGCCACTGAAAATGGCTCTTTCCAAGTTGGACACAGTAGTCACCAAGAAAGCAGCTGAGATCTCAATATATGTTCATCAAGCTCCTCTGAGCTTGATAAGTCACATTCATGGATATATTTTGCTGAGTATGACACCACATTAGCAGGCACCCTTAACTATGAAAAGCTCTTTTTGTGAATTGGAGAGGATGTGCACACTTAAATGATTTGGGGTGCAATAACTTCATAATTTTTTTCTTGCTGAATTTTATTGAATTATTTGTGATACCTGATATGTCTGTGTTGTCCATTTGCGTGCTTATCAGCAGTATTGATGGGATCATATGAGACTAGATAATTTTACCTCTTTGAATACTTCTGTTAACCTTTCTTAAAGCCATTAGAATTATACACTTTCTAATCTATCATAAAATTGAAAATGAATGATGTGAGGTTGTCTTTAACGGAGTTAAGTGGCTGTCTGTAATTCTGCAAATGTGCTGTTGATGGAGGACTTTGGACTGAATTTCGTCCCTGTAAGTGAGCTACATAATTGGAGCTTCAATCCAGTACCAGAAGTAAGTGAATAGCGTCCAGTTGATGCACTTGTAGAACCTAGACCATCTTGCAGTACAAGTGTAGCATCTTCCATTTTGAACTGCAAAAGGGTGGCTTACTCTTAATTTTGTTGAATTTTTCAATGGAAACAATAATGCATATAGAACTGCACTCTGGATGAAGTGGGCAGTTCAGCTTTAGCTAGCTAGTTTAGAACTGCACTCTGGAGTTGTGAACTGCAAACCTTTTGGGCAATTTTGATGAAAGATGAATTCAGCTTTAGCTAGCTAGTTTGAGATTTTGGCTTTATTTTTTGTTATCTTCATGCACACGGATAGTTCTCGAAGGAATCAAGTTGTCAAGCCTGCAAGACTGAACCCAAGGAACCTTTTGAGAGCACTTGATGAACACCCTATTTGATGTAGTGCAAGATTTTTCCCATCTTATTGATGTAAGCTTCCTCAAGGGGATATCATTAATCCAATTTATCAGGACGTGGTTTCCTTCAACTATTAATATTCACCATATATATAATATTATTGCCTAACCCACTGAGTTTATTGACTCATATAGAATCTCACTCTATGTGTAATCAAAGCAATAATCACTACATACACGTGTCTAGAAATAGAATTCGGATTAAGAGCATAAGTAATCATAATATTCATGAGGTTTAAATTATTTTATAAAGTCAGTATAAAATAATTAACTCAACTGGGTCCTGTTCAATACACACAAAGTGTACTAGCACAAATAGTTAGAATAAACAATTCCCCGTAGTCAAGACAGACCTACTAAAAATTTGTGCTACAGTTCTATGATGGTGTGTCCAATTCCATCTAAAACTGTGAACAATAAACTTGTATTCCAAAAGAACCGATGATCTAATCTTCTGTGTGTAAGCCGTACTCTACACACTAGATCAAATACTCTTTGTAAATACTAGACACATGCACATATATAGTAAATGGCATACATTGCTCAAAATGAATTCTCATTAAAATATAAAGACATAACATAAAGCATATCTTTAGTCTATATCTCTATCAGTAGTTTATTGGCATTGTTCGTTCTGATGTCTGGATGGATATAGATTCTACCTCAGAATCGACTCGGAACTGATCCGATCTCATTGGATAGATTCTGAATTGGTTTGAGAATAATATCAATTTAATTTTGGTTTAAAATCTTGAAATTGACCTTCATTGAATCAGATCCAACTTGATCTATGTTCATCCTAATCTCAGATACCTATCTCTCAAAAAAAAAAAAAATCAGGTTATCATGATTTATGATAATTTTAAATTATCGAGAGTTAAATATTACGATAAATGATTTTTTAATTATTAGAAATCAAATATTACTGTTTAAATTATCATTTTTAATTATTAATCTTGATAATCTAAGTGGTCATAAAATCCACCTAATTGAAAATCCTAAACGGTATGCTAACTCCATCTCCATGGAGGCTTTAGGAGAATTGTGGAAGGGAGGTCCTGGGGTTCGAGCTTTGGAGTGTTAAATGAAGAGGATCACCAAACATCTGAGCCAAGGAAGGTTGGATATGTTTCAGAAATCAAGCCTCATCTCTTTTAAAATAAAATTATTCCTTCCTTTCAGAATTTGCTGTCTTACCACTTGGTAAATCCAATAATGTAAAATAAAATAATTTTCTATATTTCTCTAAGAATAAAATAGTTTTCATGGATATTAACTAAAATCTTTCCATCCTCTCAAATTGGACATGGTTGATAGGATGGCAACCATTAATCCTTTCCCTTAAGCTCACATTACATGTGCTGGGTGCCAGTGGTATACGAAGAAGAGCCGACAGGTCCAGTGCTGTTCAACAACATTCTTTATCAGTTGGCAGGAAGTTGGAAATTGTTACTCAAAGAAAATCAAATACCCACCCACTTCTCCAAAGAAAGGGAAAGAAGTGCTAAAGCGTAGGTGGATTACATTACAAAAACGGAGTAAAAGGTATATTACCTTACAAAAAATGATTCCAAATTAAACAATGCCATCATCTGACTCAGATTTTTTGTTTTTTGGTTCATGGAATTGTAGCAGTCAATACTTCAGCATGCATGAGATCCATCTAGGTGAACGCCACTCTTGGTCCACCAAGTTGCTGGAAGAACTGTCAGAAGGGAAGATCTTTAATGTGAACAAGATAGCTCCGATCCTTTTTCCTTTAAAGAGACGCTCAGTAAAACTTAATGCAAGATCATGATCTTGCACCAACATGAACAAAGAATCAGTTCAATATATCATCCCAAAGTAGCAATTTTTCTCCAATATCATACACACCCTGCCACCAGCATCGAAGAAGCTTTTTTTTTTTTTTCCATCCCTGTTTAATAAAACTTACTGCAAAACTTTAACACGCCAATGGTACACCCAGAGAATACCTAGATGTCCAGCATTCCTACATACAAGACTAAGGATTTTCTTATACTTCTCTCATTAAGAATTTTCTTCTACTACTATCATCAGGTCATGGACATCACTAGCTTAAGAACGAAACGATCTGCAAAGCTTTCATCTGTTTCATGCACCCTCCATTTCTCTCCGAATGATCTCCATCAAAATTTCATTCCATATATCAATTGGACCCGGCATGCACCAATGCAAGCAGTCCTGTGGTGGGGGCTCTCCATTTGGTCCTCTCTTCGTCAGCTTGTTCGGGTTGGGGTTCCTATACGGGCCTGGATGCCCATCAGGCCTGTACCCAAAAGGTTCAGTGATGTCCATCAACCTGAGCTTGGCACCATTTCTTGCCTTCTTCACTGCCTGCTCAAAGCCTGTAACCTGCTTCTCATGCATGATATCTGTAAATCCATTCCTAACTACCTCTGTCACAGGCCTAACTTTTCCAGTGCATGACCCTCCTGTGTTCCAAGCCCCTCCCTCATAATGGTCAGGTGAATATGAGCGCACAATTGCAATACCAGTGAAGTTTGGGTAAGAGGCAATAGCAGCCATGATAGTCTCGACTGATATACCGAAGGCATCAATATTGTTGATCTTCATCTTGCCCATTCCCTTGGGCCACCAAAGCTGTCCCCCAACGATGGTGTTGTTGAGGATGTAGACAGATTGTTTGGCAAACCAGTGGCCAGAAGAAAGGACCACCACATCAAACCTTGGGAGGAATTCCATGAAGTCCTCGTCAGGGAGGTCCAGGTGGACCTTGGTAACCCCTTCTGGGATAGATTGGAAGGGCTCAGGGGTCTTGTGGACAAGCCAGGAAGACCATATGCGGACAACACTTGTAGAGGTGGACCTGAAGTACCATCGCTGCATCCGGCGATTGCCACGGTTCACGGGAACTTCTACCTGTAAAAGGAGCAAACATTGTTAACTGGCTGTGTGAAGTAATTTACCACATCTTAGGAGAAATCCAGGAAAACGAAGCTTAAAAATGTTCAGCACCTAACTAAAAAGTTCAAGGCATGTGCTGAATTTTCAAAACACAAAAGAAAGTAAAGATTTGATACATGGGTTTTTAAAACATGTTGTAGATAAATATAAGCATAGAAAGTATGAGGACAAAATTAATGATGACATGCAACCAAAAACCACACTAGCCTAATGTCATCTGGATGCATGCCCTCTATCACAACCATTACTGATACCAACAAGAATGTCAGAATCCATGCTTGACCTGACGATACATGAAGCACTGTTGCTTATGGTATATGATTATTGGTATGAGTTGGAATTTCTAGCCCATTCAAAATCCTGTCTCCAACTCAAGCATCAGCTGGCTAATTAACTGAATGACCCCTATCAAAATGGGAAGCAATATTTCTGGCTAAGAAATTGCTTGCAAATTAGTACATTATGCCAAAAGGATTAGATAAACAACAGTATGAATCACAATCAAGTCTAGTTGCATGTTGGAATTGCAAGGAAACAAGTCCAAAATAAGCAGCTTCATCTATTATATAGTATATGGTATAGTAAGGGTCCCTGCACTACAGACGAGTATGAGTAAAGAAGTTAATCCATGATAATCAGCTTAGAGTAGCAACTTGAAACATAAGAACACTAACAGGTAAAGCTATAGAGATAGTGAACACTATGATTAGGAAAAAAGTAAATATAATATGCTTACAAGAAACTAAATGAATAGGTGAAAAAACTAGAAAAATAGAGAATACGGATATAAATTATATTATACTGGAAAACATAAAAATAGAAATGGAATAAGAATAATTGTAGACGATATTTTAAAATATATTGTTAAGATAACTAGGAAAGAAGACCGGATTATATCACTAAACTTTATAATTAAGAATAATAAAATTAATATAATTAGTGCATATGCACCACATGTAGGATTAGACCAACAAAAGACACAATTTAGGAAGACATGGATAAAGTAATGCAAGAAATACCATAAGGATAAAAGATATATAAAGAAGGAGATTTTAATGACATTAGGAAAAGAGGGATGGATATGAAATGGTACATGAAGGATATAGATTTGGAGATAGGAATGAAGCTGGCGTGAGCTTATTAGATTTTGTAGTAGTGTATGATCTAACAATAGCAAACAATTGTTTCAAAAAGTAAGATAAATATTTAATAACATTTAAAAGTAGATCTAATAAAAGTCAAATAGACTTGTTTTAACTAAAAAGGTAGATAAAATAATATGCAAAAGCTGTAAAGTTATTCCAGGAAAAGTTTAACTTCACAATATAGGATAATGGTAGCAGACATATGGATAAAAATAAAATCTAGAGTAAAAGGTATAACTATTAATCCAAAAATTAAATTATGAAATTTGAAAGGAGAAAAGCTAGAATTATTTAAAGAAAAGCTAGTAAGAGTAATAACTATGAATATAGATAGTGATCCCAATTTAATGTGAAAAAAAGCGACTAAATGCATAAAAAACATAGCAAAAGAAGTTCTAAAAGAATCAAAAAGAGTAAGATTAATAGGAAAGAAAACTTGGTGATGGAACCAGAAGTTCAAGCTGTCATCAAGATTAAAAGGATAAACTACAAAATTTGGCAAGAGGCTAGGATGAAGAAAGTCTTAAAAAGTATAGAGATGCAAAGAAAGAAGCTAAAAAAGAGGTAAGTAATGTCAACTTAAAGCCTATGATGATTTATATAATAGATTAGATACAAAAGAAGGTGAAAAGACTATATATAAACTAGCAAAACTAAGAAAAAAGAAAAAAAAAACCTGGACTATATTAAATGTATTAAGATGAAGATGAAAGAGTCTTAGTAAAAGAAGAGATAAAAGAACGATAAAAAGGTTATTTAAAAATTATTAAATAAAAATAATTTAGTAAATTTAAGGATAGAAGAATGTGATAATCAAGGAGTAACAAATGAACATAAATTATTTAGTAGATTTAGCATAGTTAAGGTTAAAAAAGCTTTGATTAAAATAAAAAATGCAAAGGAATTATAGCCAGATGCGATCCCTATTGAGGTTTGAAAAAGCTTAGGAGAAATTGGAGTCATGTGGTTAACCAATTTATTTAACAGGACTATAGTAATTAAAAGAATGCTGGATGATAGGAAAAAAGCATATTAATATCTCTATGCAAAAATAAAGAAGATATTCAAAACTATGCAAATTATAGAGGGATTAAGCTAATGAGTCATACAATGAAATTATAGAAGAGAGTAATATAAAATCGAATAAGAGCTGAAACTTTAGTGTCAAATAATCAATTTGAATTTATGCTTGAAAGATCAACCATGAAAGTTATTTATTTATTAAGAAGATTGATGGAGAGGTATAGAAAAAAAAAAAAAGACCTTAATATAGTTTTTATTGATTTAGAGAAAGCATATGATAAAATACCTAGAAAAATAATATGGTAGATTTTAGAGAAAAAAAGAGTTACCAAAAGGTACATAGAATTGATAAAAGATTTATATGATAGAGCAATAACTATTATTAAAACAACAATAAGAGAAACTAGTGAGCTTCCAATTACTATACGTTTGTATCAAGGATCTACCTTAAGTCCGTATCTTTTGTATTAGTTATGGGTGAATTAACTAAAATATTCAAAATGATATCCCGTGGTGTATGTTATTTGCAGATGATATAGTGTTGATTGATGAAACTAAATCTGAAGTAAATGCTAAGCTAGAGATCTGAAGAGAGGTTTTAGAATCTAAACATTTTAAGATTAGTAGAACTAAAACTGAATACATGAAATGTAATTTTAGTGGGAGTAGAAATACAAATGAAGAAACAGTAAAAATTGCAAGCCAAGAGATACCAATGAGTAAAAAATTTAGGTATTTGGGATCAATTATCCAGCAAGAAGGTGAAATAGGTAAAATGTGAATCATAGAGTTAAAGCATATGGATTAAGTAGAGGAGTGCTTCGAAAGTTTTGTATGATCGGTGCATTCCATTAAAGTTGAAAGAAAAATTCTATAAAACTGCTATTATGCTATATGGAATAGAGTATTGGGCAATATTGAAACAACATGAATAAATTAAGTAACAGAAATGCGCATGTTAAGATGGTTATGTGGTAAAACTTTAAAAGATAGAATTAGAAATAAACATATAAGAGAAATGATAGGAGTAGTCCCAATTGAAGATAAAATGAGAGAAAATCGATTACGGTGGTTTGAACATATACAACGAAGACCTTTAGATGCTATAGTTAGAAGAGCGATCTTTTAACAATTCATGGTAAGGATAGAGGTAGAGGTAGACCTAAACTAATATGGACAGAAATAATTAAAAAAGATATAACTATTTATAATTTGAATGTCGACTTAGCCTGAATAGAGCAGAGTGGAGGAAGCAGATTATGTAGCCGACCCTATGTAGTTGGGAAAAAAGGTTTAGATGAGTTGAGTTGAGTATTGTTATATAGTATGAACATCAAGTTCAAAACATTTTGGAATTGCAAGGAAACAAGCCCAAGATTGTCAGGTTAATCAGTATGATTATATAGTATGAACATTGAGTTCAAAACATCATAATGGGGTCTGTGTGTGCATATTGTTTAGTTGATAAGGTAACTTCAGGTTGGTGCAGACACTGCAATTTAGGTGTAACCTTTCTGCAGCTTGTAAACTATCATTATGATATTTTTCAGGTTGATGCAGACACTTAGGCTGGTGTAGACACTGCAACGACAGACAAAAAATGGTTTTTCCTGTGCTTTGTCCTTGTTTATGCACTGTAAATTTGTATGTCCTGTCATTCCCCCATTCATTGCATTTTCATGGATCCACAACAACTAAACATGCAAAAATACAACATCGATAATCAAAATATCAGAGGGTAATGCTTACCGTAGCATAGCCTGTAGTCAAGTACACGGAAAAAATAGCCCTTCCTACCATCAACTATCTTTATCTAAATTATTCCATGCGACACAAAATATATTGCAGGTGAGCAACTTGCCTGCCATAGGATGCACATCAATGATTCCATCTGATTCCGAGCAACTGAATCCCCAATGAAGGCCAGTGTCTTTCCCCTCATTAACTCAAAGAATTTTCCGGCATCAAAGCGTGGGACGTCGCACTGTTCAGGTTTCCACCTCCAGTTCTCATAATCTTTGTCTGGTCTCCCATTTCCCTGGCAATTTTGCATCTGTGTTATGATGGGGCATGAATTATTTGTATACAATGGTCCAGCAGCATCATAAATCCATTTTCCATGGTACAGATCACAGCTCCCTACACAATAGAATAAAAGGTAAGCGTAGGAATACACATTTGTAAATAATTAATTCTTATGTGGGTTATGGAAAGCAGTCTGCATAATTATGACCCTTTTTCCCTTCCAAATTTAAAATTTAGATTAGGGAACCAGAACTTGTTTGGTAGAACTGATTGGAGCAATTTCATGAATCACATCAGGCCAGCAACTTTCAATGGTGGACAGCTTTGGATTCAAATTTCTTAACCTCCTAAGCAGTTCAAACACCAAGTAGCATTGTAGACATGCGGACTCAGGTTCTACATAGTTAGTTAGAGTGGAAAACATCAATTGTGAAAGAAACTTGTCAATTTTTGCTTTCCATGAGATGTTAGCAATATTTTTGTTCCAACATAAGTCATTATGTTCTGAATTCCTGAGCTCCTCTAGATAAGTACTTCCAATATACAACAGCCATCCAATATTCCAATAAATTTTAAATATTCGCACTGTTCCTTGCTGGCAAATCCATTGCTGTAAATTACAAATTATTCTGATTGAATAACCTCACCCATCACAAATGCAGGGGTTACATTGAGACTACAAAATTTTGAGTGTCGTAGGTCCATACTGCTTTGCACTAGTTTTAGATGGAACAAGTTTGACACTAGTATGGCCTGATCCATCCTAGCAACATTGTACTAGACTAGAGAGACTATGAGCTACTACTG
>UESW01001617.1:57001-144171 GCA_900491605.1 Calamus simplicifolius | reverse complement strand
ACTTGTAACTACAAGATATTTGAAGAGAAAACATTCAAATCCCATCTTTGCAAACTAACCAAAAGAACTGATAGCAAATTTTATTTCACTGTTCTCCCCAATTCCATATGCATCATTCAAAAATCTTTAAACAGTTCTGAAAAGCTACAAATTACTAGGTATAACCAGTTCACTAACAAGCTGGCATAAGAAAACCATAATAGCCGACCTTGTCTATAGCACATAAGAAGAAATTAACGAGTGGATGATCCAAAGCTCCATATCATGAGATAACTATTCACAAAATTACGAGAGCAATCAAAAGATGCCGATAACAAAAATAAAAATAAAAAAAAAAAACCCATAAAGAAGGAGGCCTTTCTAAATGTGGTTTAAGAATCCAGAGCTTAAAAAAATTAGAAAACTGAGAATTGAAGAATCCAGGTTTATAGTGGTCTTAGATAATAAGATTACATTGGTTCATGCAGTATCTTCTGATCATTTTGCAGACCAAAGGGTAAACAGATGAAGGCAGTGCAAGATAAAACAGCCGGCGAGAATTTCCTGCTTGAAATTTCCTTATTCAACATTAAAATCCATCCTCACTGTCATAAGAACCACAACATATTTGATCTGCAAAATATCATTTAATTTTTTTCAGTTACATCACCTAAAAATCTTTGGAGGGCTGAAGAAAGACTGCTTTCTTACCAATTGTAAAAATGTCAACAGATCATCTGTATGCTCAGCTGAAGCTCCTTTACCTTGGCTAAGGAATCTGTACAGCAAATATTAGTGTGACTGGGAGGCAATTTCAATAGAGAAATAACTGTCAAAGTCAGTTTTGTTGAGAGAGAAGAATTGGGAATACAAAGTAATGAGGTAGATAAATTTATACTCTTTTTGGGTAAGTGGGACAGTATTTGTTAAATTGAACATATAAGAAGTTCAGGCTTGAAAAAAGCGCAATTTTGTCCTCCAGTTTACTTTTTTTTCAACCTTCTATTAGTTTGTCCATTCGTAGCATTTCTTTTCTCTCTCTCACTTATGGTAAGGGAGATGCTAAGTCTGGTCCCATTCAACAATTAAGAGATGTTGCAGAGATATAAACTTTGTGGCACAAGACTTGAGTCAATAGGGCTAATAAGATACATAAACCAAATGATATATGGAAAAGCATACCAGAGTCAGGTTTCCTTATATAAAGAAATAAAAGAATGATCATGTAGGCTGAACTTTGTGGCACAAATAGCTAACTATATCAACAGGAATTTAGCAATAGCTGTACCTTTCTCTTGTGCTAATCCCCACAAAATAACATTATTTCATTTGCTACCAGAATAAAAGACAAGACAAGGAAATAGATCAACAAAAGACTCACGAACAAATAACAAAGTTACCAGTAATAACTTTCAATTGAACCTTATAAACCCCCAAATCATCAGAAAACAAGAGAAATCGAAAAAAAAAAAATCCAAGTGAAACAAGAATCGCGAGCAAGAGGGTTTTATAAAGCCCTTCTTCTCACCTCGTCCGAAGGCTGACAGAGAGGAGCTCGGCGTCCGCAGGCGGAGAGGAGCTCGAAGGCTGACGGCGTCGGGGGCTAACGGCGGAGATGAGCTCGGGGGGAAGACGGCGGAGACGAGCTCGGGTGGAAGACGGCTGGAGGAGGGTTTCACAAAAAAAAATCGTGCGAGGGTTTTACAGAGCATTAAGGGGACCTTATTACGGCGAAATTAACTTTCGTCGTAATAAGGTCCCGTATGAAGATTTTTTTCACTATATTACGATGAATTTTTAATTTCGTCGTAATAAGTATTTTTATTACGGCGAAAAAGAATTTCGTCGTAATAAAAAGAAAGAAAATTTTAAAAAAATAAAACTCGTAAAATGAAATGTTGGCTTATTACGATGAATTTTTAATTTCGTCGTAATAAGTATTTTTAGTACGGCGAAAAAGTATTTCGCCGTAATAAAAAGAAAGAAAATTTTAAAAAAATAAAACCGTAAAATAAAATGTTGGCTTATTACGATGAATATTTAATTTCGTCGTAATAAGTCTTTTTATTATGGTGAAAAATTATTTCGCCGTAATAAAAAGAAAGAAAAATTAAAAAAAAAACTCGTTAAATGAAATGTTGGCTTATTACGACGAATATTTAATTTCATCGTAATAAGTCTTTTTATTACGGTGAAAAATTATTTCACCGTAATAAAAGAAAGAAAAATTAAAAAAAAACTCGTTAAATGAAATGTTGGCTTATTACGACGAATATTTAATTTCGTCGTAATAAGTCTTTTTATTACGGTGAAAATTTATTTCACCGTAATAAAAAGAAAGAAAATTAAAAAAAAAACTCGTTAAATGAAATGTTGGCTTATTACGACGAATATTTAATTTCGTGGTAATAAGTCTTTTTATTACGGTGAAAAATTATTTCGCCGTAATAAAAGAAAGAAAAATTAAAAAGCCACAAACTCGTAAAATGAAATGTTGGCTTATTACGATGAATTTTTAATTTCATCGTAATAAGTCTTTTTTTACGGCGAAAAATTATTTCGCTGTAATAAATAATTGTTATAACGAATTTAATTTTTATTTCGCCGTTATAAATAAACCTATAACGACAAAAATATTTCGCCATAATAGGTTCGCCACAAATACCATACTTTCTTGTAGTGTCATCTCATACATCCTCAATTAATCACAAACATTACACAATACATGGACAACTATGATTGACTAAAGAGGATCACTTTTATCTATTATGGAGTACTGATTTAATCATTGAGGACGACCTGGACAAGGTTTTGGAGCTAGATCCACTACATCGATCCAATACCTGATCTCAAAGCATAACATGGGGCTGTTGTGATTTCCTGGTGATTTTCTTGGCAAGCGATTGTGGCAATTTTTCTGGTGATTGTGGCTACAGTTACTCGAGAGGAGTGCTACAGTGATTTTGACGCGCCCGACTCTTAAAGCATCCTTTGTCAAGAGCTTGGTTGCTTTAAGATTAGTGCTTGCGGATGGGCGGAGCTCATTCTCGGCGATCGTCACTGGTTTCTGATCTGCTTCCTGTCGGACATGGTGTCATCATCGAATGCCACTCCGGTGGCCTCGAATGGGGGCAAGGTGAAGGTACGCCATGGAATCGCTCTCTGGGTAGTCGGTTCGAATGGGTGTCATCTTCTCCATCTTCGGCGACTGTCTCGGCTCTCGAACGGCAGTTCCCTGACGTGGTCCAGGTCCCTCTTCAGGCTCTGGAGGAGGAAACATCTGAGTGGGGACTAATGCAGTTATTGCGAGGAGTCTTTCGTGTTGGGTTTCGCCGGAGGATATCGTTCGGGAGCTCTGTCGAGCGGGAGCTTCTGGTTCGATAGAACCGATTTGTCTGGCCCATCGCCATTATCTGCTCCGGTTCTATGACCCCTCTACGAAGCTGATGGCGTTGGGTAATCCTTGGGTTGCTAACGGCCAAGTGATAGCCATGGAGGACTTGCGGCCTCAGTTCATTCCATCTGAAGCTTCCCTTTCCTCTACTCTTCTCTGGATCCGGCTTCCTTCTCTTCCTATGGAGTTCTGGTCGAAGGCTATTCTAAGCTCCATCCTTGCTGTCGCTGGGAGCTTCGTCTTCCTTGACTCTGCTACTAGGGAGAGGAAGAGAGGAGGGTATGCCCGCGCCTGTGTCAGGTTGATCTGGTGAAGCCTTTGCATCCGGGTGTGAGGGTGAGAGGCACTGGATCCCTGTTCTGGCAGCAGTTTGTTTATGAGCACGTCGAGGGTGTATGCGCCTCTTGTGGAGCTCTGCATCAAGCCGAGGGTTGTGGCTCTGTTCCGGAGAAGACCCCTGACTTGGCTACTCCACTGTTCGGTCCTTGGATGGCCGCTATTCGACATTGGAGACCTCCCCAGACTCAGAATTTGGATCCTTCTGCTAAGCTCCAAAAGCTTGATCCGAAGGTTCAGAGGGCTGCTTCATCTCCCTTTGGTTCAACTGAAGGGTGGCAGTCCTCGAAGAAGACCTCTCGCAGGAAGTCAGAGGCGTTGGCTGCTATGATCGTGGAGGCCAAGGGGAGCTCTACCGATGGTTCCTCTGTGGGAGCCTCTGGGAATCAAGGATCAGTTGTTGGTTTGAAGGCTGAGAAGGCTGCGTGCCGGTCCCTGTTCACTGTGCCGGTTCAGGCCAAGGGCTTTGGGTTGCTGATTCCACTCTGAAGACTAAGCCACTTAACACTTCTACTAATCCTTTTGCCCTCTTTGGCTCTGACAAATGGGCGGGGAGGCTGAAATCCTGGAAAGAAGCTAATCCGAGGCCTCTTAAGTGGGCCCAGCCCGTTGATTCTATAGCCCCTAGTGTTGGACCCGTAGCTTCAAAAGAAAAAGGAAAACTCTATGAGAATGACAATCATGATATGCAATCCACCTTTACTTTTTCAGCATCGTTGGAGGCGCCGAAGGGACAGAGGACTCTGGATGGTCAGTGGTCTATGTTGATCCATGCTCCGGAGGTGCATTCCCCAGGTATCTGCACTGAGGTTTTCCAGCTGACTTCCCTGGAGCTTCGTTCCCACGACTTCGTTATCTGTTTGCTTAAGAAGGCTATTCAGGTCGAGGTGGCCGGTGAAGCTATGGATAGTCAGGATCAGGGGACCCCGGTTGGTGGCCCTCTTGATAGTAGTCCTCCTGATATTGAGATGATAGGGGATCGGGTGGGCCCCCCCATCTAAATGAAGATTATTATATGGAATGTGAGAGAAGTTTTGAAACCTTCATTTCGCTCCTCGTTTGGAAGGCTTATGCAGCTTCATAAATGTGATATATGTGTATTGTTGGAGACTCGCTTGTCTGGTCAGAGCCTGGCTTCTGTTAGGCGTCAGATATCCAGATCGTGGTCTTCTTATGCTATTGAGTCAGACGGACTTTCTGGAGGTATACTGGCCTTATGGCGAGCTGCTAATATTAGAGTGGAGGGCTTTCACCACTGTGGGCAGCAGGTTACTCTGGTCATTACTGAAGGAATGTTGGCCCCCTGGCTTCTATCTGGTATTTATGCGAGTACAGATTTCCGGGTTCGCCGTGTTCTTTGGGCTGAGGTTTTGTCCCTGCTATCCCAAGGTATTCCTTCCCTGGTTGCTGGGGATTTTAATTGTATTATGGGTGCCAATGAAAAGAGAGGTGGTAGGCGGTTTGTCGAATCTTCGGGCATTTCCAATTCCGCTCCTTTATTGCCTCCGCTAATCTTTTGGACTTGGGTTTCCAGGGGGCGCAGTTCACTTGGTGCAACAACCGTCATGGTTCTGCTAGAGTGTGGGAAAGATTGGATAGGGCTTTGGCTACTGCTAACTGGCTTCAGCTCTTTCCCTCTACCACTATTTCATATCTGTTCAGGATTGCCTCTGATCACTGCCCTATTCTTATCACTACTAACGTGGATGTTCAGCATAGGGTCAGTTTAAATTTGAGAAATTTTGGACTTCTTACTCTGCAGCCAGGTCCCTAATTTCTCAGGTGTGATGCTTCCTGTCAGAGGTAATGCCACTTATCGTCTGTCTCGGTGTCTGGAGCTTGTTAGGCGTAGACTTACAGATGGAATAGGGAGGAGGTTGGTGACATTTTTAGGCAAATTGAGGAGGTGGAGTTTGTTATTGATTCTCTTCAGGCCAAGGAAGATCGGCTTGGCTATCTTCATGATTCTGACCTTTCCTCCTTCGCTCCAGTCTTGCCCGCCACCACTCCCTTCTTCGTCAGCAGGAGACCTTTTGGAGGCAAAGATCCCGGATTCAGTGGATCAAGGAAGGTGATTAGAATACCAGATTTTTTCATCAGATCACCTTAAAGCGTCGTGCGGCGAATCGGATCCGATGGCTCATTGATGATGTGGGGAATGTCCAGGAGTCTACTCAGGGTATTAGGGATCTGCTATTTCATTTCTACCACTCTAGATGGACTGAGCTTTTTGGGGATGGATCTGCTGTGTTTCCTGTGCCATCTTCCCTTAAGGTCACTGTTGCAGAGAATGATGGTCTTACTAGACCGATTACTTCTGAGGAGATCCAATTGGCCCTCTGGAATCTCGGCTCGGATAAGGCCCCGGAGTCAGATGGTTTCCCTCCATTCTTCTTTTGGCATTACTGGGCTATTGTGCGTCAGGATGTGGAGCAGGCCATTCAGCTTGTTTTTAGGACCAGAGCTATCCCTTCCAATTGGAATAGGACTCTTGTTACTCTGGAGCCAAAACACATTGATGCATCTAGGTCGTACCATTTCAGGCCTATTAGCCTCTGTACTACCCTTTATAAGGTCTGCGCTCGTCTTTTGGTTTCTCGTCTGAGATTGGTGGTTCCTTGCCTTATCTCTCTTGAGTAGGGTGCTTTCCTGGCTGGTCGGTGTATATCTGATAATGTTCTTCTAGCTCAGGAGGTTATGCATGATATTCATAGAGCCCTTACTCGCCAGTGTCTGATGGCTGTCAAGCTTGATATGGAGAGAGCTTACGATAGGGTGTGCTAGGATTTTCTTATCCGCTCTCTTCTGGAGTTTGGGTTTGATGAGCTTTTTATTGCATGGATCAAGGCTTGTGTCTATTGACCATCTTTCTCTATTATTATTAATGGCAGGCGAACAGACTATTTCCATTCCATGGTGGGTCTTCGGCAGGGATGTCCTCTCTTGCCCTTCTTATTTATTCTCACTGCTGATGCTTTGTCTAGAGCTTTTCATCAGGCCCAGCTAGATTCTTTTCTTATTCCTTATAGTGCAGGATCTCATGGGCCCTTGTTATCTCATCTGTTGTTTGCTGATGATTGCATCTTGTTGGGGAGGGCCATTACCAGTAATGCTTCTGCTTTTGCTTCAGTGCTCCAGTCTTATTGCAGGGCATCTGGTCAGAATGTTAATACTGCTAAGTCCATGATCACTTTTAGTCCGAAGACTAAAAGCTCTAATCGAGAGTCCATCATGCATATATTGGGTATCTTTGCTCAGGCTGATCGCCTCTCTTATCTGGGAGTCCCTCTTACGGGAAGGCGGCCATGCTGCTTTGACTTTAGTGATCTGGAGTGCCGTGTTCATGATCGACTAGATGGCTGGCAAGTCTCTGGATTATCCATGATGGCTAGGCTCACCCTCATCAGATCTGTGCTCACTGCTCTTCCTCTCTATATCCTTTCTAATGCAGCCATTCCGGTGACTTGCTTGAGAAGGATGGAGAGATGGTTTAGAGACTTTCTTTGGGGCTCTATATAGGATGGGCATGGGATTCACCTCCTGGATTGGGACTCTATGTGTATGCCTATCTCGGAGGGGGGCTTGGGATTCAATCCCTCATTGCGAGAAGAGAAGCGCTGATTGCTCAGCATGCAACGAGATTCCTGCTGGATCCTGATTGTCTGTGGAGTTTGTTCATGCGAGCAAAGTATAGTGATTGGTCCTCCCATAGACATCCCTAGCCTGCCCATAGCTACTCTTTCTTTTGGAAAGAGGTGTGTCGTTACGCTCCGGCTATTCTTTCTCGCACATCGTGGATGATTGGTGATGGTGCTTTAGTTGATGCCCTTAGGGATGCGTGGTTGACTGATCTCCCTTTGATTCGATGGCCCACATTTGTCGGCTCTGACATCCCTTCTGATATGAGCATCTCTGACCTTATTGTTCAGGATCACAATGCCTGGAATACTTCCCTTATTGCCTCTTTGTTTGGTGCTGAGCTCTACCACCGCATCCTCTCCATCCCTCGTCTTTCAGACACACATCGGACATTAGATTATGAGGAGGTCTTGTTTGACCCATGCGCCGATTAGGGATCTTATGCGGGACTACAGATCTCAGACGGGGCATTTGCTGGATGGTTCTTGAATATGGAGGCTTTCCATTCACCCTAGAGTTTGCCTTTTCATCTGGAAGATGGCTTGGGACCGTCTTCCTACTTGTTTCCTGCTATCTAGGAGAGGCATGGCAATCCTTCCAATGTGCCCGTTATGTGGTACTGCGGAGGAGACTTCTGACCATGCTATCTTTACCTATGGTAGAGCGAGATCGGTTTGGCAGCTTGCCGGTTATTGTCAATGGGATGAGAGTAGTATTCAGTGCTCCACCTCCTTTCTGATGATTCAATGGGATATGACAAGGACTTCGGTCGGTCTAGTTCCCTGGCTGCTTATATTGCTTATCAGCTCTGGTTGTCCTGGAATCGTCATATTTTCTCTGATGCTATTGATCCTCCTCATAGGATTATCAGGACAGCTATGCCCCTCTCTGCTGAGTATTTACTCCATCAGTCTGTCCTTGACTCTATAGCCCTAGCTTCTAGGATTCCCCTGCTGCCCCTGCAGCACACCGGCGTACGGTATTCATTTCTTGGGAACCCCCTCCGCTTGGGCTTGTCAAAGTCAATTTTGATGGTAGTGTTCGTGGTCGTTTGGCGGGTTCGGCTTTTGTGATCCGTGGACCTGATGGATCTTTGATGGCGGCTGGCGGGTTTGGACTCCTTGACATTTCTGTGCCGGTTGCTGAGTTGTATGCTGCGTGGGCTGGCATTTCTCACGCCATACGCAGCTTAAGCATTCGTCGGCTTGTCATTGAGGGCGACTCTATCACTATGGTTCGCTGGCTCCGATAGGAGGTGGGCGTTCCTTTTCTCATTAACCCTATGATATGCGGCATTCAGTCTATGATTCGTCAGGCTGATATTGTCCAAGTTCGGCACATTTACCGGAAAGCTAATTCTGCGGCTGACTGGGTTGCTTTTCGAATCGCCCATCACTCTGTACCGTGGTATTGGGTGCCGGGAGATCCGTGTCCATATGTGCTTTCTCAAATTTTGTACTCTGATGTATCGGGCTTGACTCAACCTAGATTGATATGATCGCTCATTTGTACCAAAAAAAAAAAAAGAGCATAACATTTGGAAACCATAAATCTCTCACATGGCATCTGTTTCTGGCATTCCAAGTGAAAAATAAAGCTTTGCCAAGCATCACGAGAGTATGATATGGCATCTGAAGTTCCCGTCGACAGCCTGGGGCAAAAGTAATGCTGATTTAGTGTAACCACTCAAGTCTTCACCTAATTTGGACTCAACCACGTCTGAGAATCTCTTCAACACGCTTTTTGTGATTCTCAATATACATAGGCCTACAAAGTCCTCGCAAGCCTAGCTACCAAGTCCTCATATACTGCTTCCATCGCAAAGGAAATGATTCAATCATGAACCAGTCGCTCACAAACGCACTACGGTAACGGGTTTATGATTAGTGTTATGATGTTGTTAGTCTCACATAATTTGTTCAAACTTTGATGTTGTCACCTACTGATGTGGCTAATGAAAGTCACATGAGTTAACGGTCAAAATTTCCTGACGGCATGAACTATTGAAAAGTTAACTACCCCTAGACAGCCTCAACAAGAGTGATCCCTTAAACCCCGAAGCGGCTCCTAAACGGCTCTCACAAAAGCGGTCCCAAGTGGTTCCAAAGCGGCTCCTTGGCCTCAGCAAGAACATTTTTAGGAAGTCCCGAAGCAGTTTCAGTATAGGCGGCCCTATGTATACGGAAGTTGTCACATTGGACTTGAGCCCTAAACGGCTATGATTTTGTACAATCACAATAGAAAGCCACATTCACATGTGAAATAATGGCAATTCCAGCGACCGTAACAGTAGGCACGTATAGTATAAACTTCGTAGAATCTCCTTGAATTCATTTATGACAAGAAATAAGAATAGGTTTTGATTTGAGCTGTAACAGACGATGCTTTATGCTGGTGGCGAGACTACCGGCCTGCAGCATGCTTGCCATCTCCAGTTATCCTAATTAATGGCGTTTTTACCTCGATTCCCCAAACGGCCCTCACGCTCTCTCAAAAATAAATAAATAAATCACTCATGATCGTACCAAAGAACCTAGTAACTCATTTCTCTGGACAGAATTAATTCCATAATGTTCAGTTTATCGGCTGTAATTCTATATAGAAGGACCTGACTACGCTTAGAAACAGGTGATCATGTGTTTTAATTACACATACGAATACGAGAAGTTGGCTGCTACTTGTTAGCAGCGAAACCAGCGGGAGATCGCGCCTCAGCAGTGGCGCTCGCCTCGATCCCCACGCTAGCTAGATATCCCTGCATCCCTTCCCGGCCGATCCCATCGCTTTTCATCCACTCTTTTGGATCTTCACCGTCTGTCCCATCTACCTTCGTGAACCCATTCAATCAATTAAATTAAATTTTAAAACTAAATTTAATCTTAATTTTAAATTAAATCTTATATTTTTATTAAAATGACTCATTCAAACCCAACTTGCACATCATTTGAATTTAATTTAAATTCATTAAAAATAAATCCGACTCAGCCTAGCTAAATCCAATCTAAAATATCTATTCGTCAACCTAAATATACAAAATTTATTTTCTTTCCTCCCAATTATCCTTACCAATATATTAAACAAGCTTTTATTTAAATTAATTTCTTTTTCATCTTAATAACTGCATCTTTTTCATTTATTCTTATTAAATTTATCTAAAATTTATATTTTATTATTTATTTTGATAAATTTTTATTTATAATGCATTCAAGTATATTAATATATATGTTAAAAATTATAGTTTATAAACTTATGAGTTTCAATTGACTCTTTTTCATCTCATTTAATTTTTTAATAACTTTATATTAAATATCAACTATTAGATTTTATATATACAACACTAATTAAATACTTCATTCAAATGCAAACTAACATGAATCAGAATTCATATTGATCTCGATGATACTTGGATCTCGATCATACTTGATTCTAAACCAATCCAAATAGCTACTTAGATCTAAAATTCTCTTTATAAAATCAGAATTCAAGATCCTAACATGAAACCAGGATCAGAGCCGAGCATAATAACCCAATTTAAACTGACACATTTGCAATGATAATCTTCGCAATTTTCTAGAAAAAATCCAGCATTGCGGTTGCTGGAGACGGCATGCAAGCAGAGCCCAAGGAGTTAACCCGGCATTCTCGGGCAACACATTTTGAAGAGAAGTGACGTCACCATTATTATTTTGTTATTTGAAGTTCTTTAGAATTTGTTAAGTACATGAAATTTTATTGAAAAAAAAAAGAAAAAAATTATTACTTGAGAGGTTCATTTTTTTTATTTTGGAAGGGAAAAGAGGGTGTCACGCCAGACCCAAAAATTTGAGCTAGGATGACAATCCACCACATGCCAGGCATGCAAGGCATCTCAAATCATGACACTTAATTCAAGAAAGGCAATAATAATATATAATTTAAGTCCATAACATTAATACAAGCCATAACTATAAGGTTTGGGCTACAAGCCCTACATACAAACATCACTAGGGTTACATCAACATAATGGATTTAATTTATTTTAATAAAAGCTTCATCTACCCCAAAATTTCTTCTTCAGTCTTGTGGCTCTAAAAAACATTATAAGATTTACATGAGCTCACACTCAATAAGTATGCCTACTATAATATAATATAATCATTTCAACATTTCAAGATATTATCAAATCACATTTACATGTAAAAAGCTTCCAATTTCAAATACATTTATCATGTTATCAAAACATGCATATCATGAGCTCAAAATAATTTTGAAAGCTTAATTATACAATAAATACCAAAATATGCAATATAAACAAACCCACTATATTTATATAATTACATTTCCTTATGTGTCCCACGGCCCTACAACACCCAACTGGTGTATCACTCTTAAATGTCCCCTAAAAGGAAGGGTCCTAGTACCAGCATTATGCCATATATCATAATCAATCACAATATACCCTACATATGTGTCCTCCACATATTTTCCCCTGTAAAGGTGGGTCACATATCACTTGGTATTTCACATCATTTCACATTATATGAGAACCGCGACGACACATATAAGTATATCTCAATATCATCATCATATTTGCATGTAGCACATCATGCATCATCATAAGCATAAGCTTATCACATCATATATACAGTGATTTGTGCATTCTTAGCATAAAAATACATCAATAGTACCAGTATATTTTGCAAAGCCAAAATAATCACATCCTTCATTTTTTGCATATTTATAATCCACTACTTTGTAAAATATTAGCAGTCACATATAATTATAACAGATACTCAATTGTATACTCGTGATACTATTTATCAAATTAAATAACAAAATTTTATTTTATCTCATTTGATAAATATGCATACAGCTATAAATCCAAAGATTTATATATTAATTAATTAATAAAATCATGATAATTAGCTTACTTACCTCATTACGCTAATCCCAAACTGTAAACCAGCTATTTGGACATCTGAGTACCTACAGCATCATTTTACATAATTAAGTATTTAAAATTTGAATAATAAAGTGTTCCTTAAATTCTACCCAAACTAATCATGGGTCCAACTTTGGGCTTAAATATTTCTCAATATATGCGCCCAAATGGGGAAATAAAAATGCCCCAAGAAACTAGGATCAACACTGATCCGGGCCATATTTTTATTTCTCCATTCCCAGCTCAATACAGGACCCAAAGTTCAACTCAAAAGTGACTCGTGAGCCGGCCCAACAGGGCCCAATCCAAAACAACCCAATCGGCCCAACAAGCATCCCATTTTTTTATCTTCTTCCCTCGCTTCCCTGTTTTACTCGAAATAAGGGAGTCTGTGCTGGCGGCCAGGGCCGCCGCCGGCCTCTCCCCGGGGTGGCCCGATCGCCGACAACCGGCCTGGAGCTGACCGCCGCCGTGGCCGAGCTCCCCCCCTCTCTCTCTCCCTCTTTCTCTCTTTATCTCAGCCGTAGCTTGTCTTTGTGTCGGTGGCATGACCGACCACCACCGGACGCACGCTCGACGCCAGTGGAGGCCACCGTCCACCACCCAAGCCTGGCGAGGCGGCGAGCACGCCGCCGGGCCTGAACTAACGCGGGAGCCGGTTCAGCTCCTGCCCAGGAGAAGGACCAGCCAGCCCTCTCCCTCCTCTCTCCCACGTCCGGTACCCCACCGGACACCGTCTCCGGTGCCGGTGGGGCCGTCGGCCAAGACTCAGGCCTGGTGAGGCGACGGGCATGCCACCGGGCCCGAACCAAGATCGGCACAGGGAAGGAATGCCAAGGGCACAGTATCGACCGGGCTCCCTGGCTCTCTCTTGCTCAGCTCTCCCTCTCTCTGTGACGAAGCATGGGCAGGGAATTACTTGAAGAAGGCATGCGTGAGGATGAAGGAGAGGGTTACCTTCGACCTCCCTTTAAGCACCCTCGCGACGCCTTGGATCAAGAGGGTCGAGAACCCAAATGCTACGTTGAGAGCGTAAGCGTCAGTAGGAAAAATCCAACTACCTAGACCCCGAGTTCACACGAACCGGGTGTTACATTCTTCCCTCCTTATAAAATTCCGGCCACGAAATTGATACACTTTTATTAAAATATAGAATCCAAATTTTCTATCCTATAATCAACTAGATTTTATTCAAAAGTTAACTGTCATTGATACATCATTATCTATATTAAGATACAAATAATTGTGGATATTTCTTTTTCATTTCCTCCTCAAGTTCCCAAGTAACCTCTCTCTCAAAATGATTACTCCACTGTACCTTGACATAAGGAATGGTACGTCGTCTCAGAACCTGATCCTTGCAGTCCACGATACGCATAGGATGCTCCTCATATGACAAATCTTTCTTCAACTATATAGGTTCATACTCTATTACATGGCTGGAGTCAGGAATATACTTCTTAACATAGAAACATGAAACACATTATGTACCCCAGATAGAATTGGTGGCAGTGCCAGGCTGTAAGCTACCTCTCCTACTCTGCTCAAGATCTCAAAAGGTCTAATATAACATGGACTCAGCTTTCCTCTAATCCCAAATCTCATCACATTTTTGGTTGGTGATACCCTTAAGAAGATATGGTCCCCAACCTAAAATTCCAATTCCCTCCTTCTGACATCAGCATAGCTCCTCTGCCTGCTCTGAGCTGTACGAAGACGCTCCCTGATCAATTGCACCTTCTCTACTGTCTGCTGAATCAGCTCAGGGCCTAGCAATTTTCTTTCCCCCACATCATCCCAATATAAAGGAGATCTGCACCTCCTACCATACAGAGCCTCAAATGGAGCCATCTGGATACTGACCTGGTAACTATTATTATATGCAAACTCCACTAAAGGTAAGTGGTTATCCCATGCCCCACCCAAGTCTATCACACAGGCTCGCAACATGTCTTCCAGAATCTGTATGGTCCTCTCAGATTGTCCATCTGATTGGGGATGATAGGCTGTGCTGAAGTTTAATTTGGTTCCCATGGCCTTATGAAGACTCTTCCAGAACTGGGACACAAACCTGGTATCTCGATCTGATACAATAGATACAGGAACACCATGGAGTCTCACGATCTGCTCAATATACAAACTAGTCAATCTTTCACTAGAGACCCCAACTCTAAAAGGTAGGAAATGAGCTGATTTTGTTAGTCTATCCACAATAACCCAAACTGCATCATTACTCCTGGGAGTTTTGGGCAGACCAGTCACAAAGTCCATTGTAATCTTTTCCCATTTCCACTATGGTATCATCAGAGATTGAAGAGGTCCCGCAAGCCTTTGATGCTCGGCCTTCACTCGCTGACACACCAAGCACTTGGCCACATACTGAGCAATCTTCCTCTTCATACCCTTGCACCAAAAATTTTTCTTTAAGTCTCTGTACATCTTAGTGCCACCTGGATGCATAGTATAAGGAGAGTAGTGAGCCTCCTTCAAAATTTCAGCCTTTAGCTCCTCTATGTTTGGCACACAAAGTCTACCTTCAAATTTCAGGGATTCATCCTCCATTACATAAAATTCATTCTGAACTCCTGACTGCACAGCTTCTTTAATCCTTTGTAAATCTGGATCTTCTTTCTGAAAGGACTTGATCCTGTCAACTAAGGTTGGCTGGAGTACAAGTGCTACAACAAGCCCATCAGACCGCTGTACTCTCAATCCAACCTCCCACCGCTCAAGGTCCCTCAATATGTGAGGCTGGGAAGTAATCATAGTAGCTAACTCTGAAGAAGATTTTTTGTTCAAAGCATCAGCTACTACATTGGCCTTCCCAGGATGATAGTGTAGGGTCAGGTCATAATCCTTTAGTAGTTCCAACCACCTCCTCTACCTCAAGTTCAGCTCCTTCTGTGTGAAGATGTATTTTAGACTCTTATGATATGTATACACATCACACAACAACTCATATAGATAATGTCGTCAAATCTTCAGAGCAAAAACCACAGCAGCCAATTCCAGATCATGAGTAGGATAATTCTGCTCATAAGGCTTCAGTTGTCTGGAGGCATAGGCTATCACCTTCCCATTCTGCATTAGAACGCATCCCAATCTTTTCCAAGAGGCATCAGTATATAGAGTAAATCCTTCAGATCCCGTCGAAAGGACAAGAATGGAAGCTAACACCAAGCACTGCTTTAACTCCTGGAAACTTTTCTCACACTCCTTTGTCCAATCAAACTTCACTCGCTTTTGAGTTAAGCGAGTTAGGGGTAAAGCAATGCGAGAGAAGTCCTCCATAAATTTACGGTAGTACCCGGCTAGCCCCAAGAAGCTTCTGATTTCTGCTACATTGGAAGGTCGGCTCTAGCTAATGATAGCTTCAATCTTTTTCGGGTCCACAGATATACCATCTTTGGATATTATATGACCCAAGAAAGATACTTGATCCAACCAAAAATCGCACTTCTGCAGCTTGGCATAAAGTTTCTTCTCCCGAAGAATCTGTAGCATGATTCTCAGGTGGTTCTCATGCTCCTTTTGGCTCTTGAAATATATCAAAATATCATCAATGAAAACCACCACAAACTGATCCAAGTATGGCTTAAAAATTATGTTAATCAAATCCATGAATGTTGCTGGGGCATTAGTTAACCCAAACGGCATCACCAAGAACTCATAGTGGCCATATCTGGTTCTGAATGCTGTCTTAGATACATCCCCTTCCTTGACTTTAAGTTGATGGTATCCTGACCTGAGATCAATCTTTGAGAATATCCGGGCTCCTTGGAGTTGATCAAACAAGTCATCAATCCTTGGCAGAGGGTACTTATTCTGCACTGTTACCTTATTGATTTCTCGATAATCAATGCAGAGCCGAAGACTGTCATCCTTCTTCTTAACAAATAGGACTAGAGCACCCCAAGGAGAAGCACTTGGTCTGATAAATCCCCAATCTAGGAGCTCCTACAACTGATCCTTCAGTTCCTTTAGCTCAGCCGGGGCCATGCGGTAAGGGACCTTGGATATAGGTCCAGTTTCAGGAACTAGATCAATGGAGAACTCGACTTCCCGGTCTGGGGGCAAATCAATCAATTCATCATGGAAGACATCAGGGAATTCTCGAGCTATATGAATATCCTCTAACTTGGTCTCTTCCTGCTGAAGGTCCTTGACTACAGCAAGAAATCCTTGACCACCATTCATCAGATACCTTCCAGCTTGAAACGCTGATACAAATACTGAGGCTAAGTGTTTCTGACTACTAGTAAAACTGAATTCAGGTTGACTTGAAATTTTAAAGTTGGCAATCTTCCTGAAGTAGTCTACTGAAGCATAATAGGAGGCCAACCAATCCATTCCAAGGATAACATCAAAGAACTTCAGTGGAAGGACAATTAGATCAGCATTTAACTTTCTATCCTCCATGTTGATCGAGCAGGATTTGCATACTGTGTCAACCTTCATAACATCTCCATTTGGAAAAGCAATATGCAACTCTTGCTTCAGAGGAACGGGTGTCAATAATGCATTGTTGTCAAGATAGATGTCAGATATGAAAGAATGCATGGCACCCGGGTCAATTTAAGTTTGAGCATAAGCAGTGTCTACTTTAATGATTCCTGGACATAAATGTGATTTGTTTTAACATTAAAGATTTAACCTAATTTTCTAATTAACTATCAATGTATTGCACTAGATAAGAATGTAATACTAGATATAAAATTAAATGATATACCTGTCACCACAGAATTAGAAGCGGCAGCATCCTGCTTAGTGAGGATGAAGACCCTTCCCTAGATCCTCGGTGGCTGCTGCTGATGCTGCTAGCTCATCCCTTGATTTGAGGAGGGCTGTTGATCCTTCCGAAGGGGATAGGTGGCCATCTTGTGATCAGTTTTCCCACAGAGGAAGCAGGCACCAGGTAATCTGCGGCAAGGCCTTCCTGGATGGAAGTTCCCACAGTGAAGGCAATAAGTCTCCCTATTCCATTGTCCTGCTGGGGCCTGATGAGCACCTCCCTTCTTGACCTGGGCTAAGGATTGGCCAGAAATAGGCCCTTTCCTCTTCCTCTGTTGCTCCTAAACTCTCTAGACTGCATTCATATCCCTCTCAATCACCAAGGCCTTATTCATCACAGCACCATAAGTGAGAAGCTCAAAAGCATTAACTACTTGCCTCAGTCTGGGTCACAGTCCCTCAGTGAATCTGGTGACCTTGGCCATTTCATTGGTCACTATATTTGGAGCAAACCGGGCCAACCTGGTGAACTCAGCTTCATACTGGACCACGGAAAGATTTCGTTGCTCCAATTTGATAAATTCTGATTCCATCTGTCTCTGCACACTCTTGGGAAAGTATTTGTCGAAAAATGCATCCCTAAACTCTCCCCAAGAAATAACTGTCCACCCCGTTGCTGCTCAACTAACCACCAATCATAAGCCTCTCCCTAGAAAAGATAGGTGGCAAATCTGATCCGCTCCATCTCCTGGCTACCATAGGCCATAAAAGCCTTTTCCATGTCTCGCATCCACCGCTCAGCATCAACAGGGTTGGTGGATCCAGAGAAAGGGGCAGAGGCAAACTTTTTGAAATCAGTAAAGTTGCGGCCAACCCCTACCCAGAGTTGAGGTGGAGTAGACTGGGTCAATGGTGCAGATTGAGTAGGTAAGGTTGGCAGAGTTTGTGGAGCAAAAGGGGCAGGCTGGGTCAATGGAATAGTGGGAGCAGGCTAAGTCTGCGGAATAGTGGAAGTATGCTAAGTGGACAAAGCCTGCAGGATTTGTTGTTGCATGTCACGTATCAACTGCGCTATACCCGAGAGAACCTGAAGCATCTCAGACTAGAGTCGCTGATGATCAACCCCGACTTGATTGACACGGCCAGCACCGCTGGTAGCTTCTTGACCTCCCGGCTGACCAACATTACCAACCTAGGAGCCCTCATTATTTTGTTGGCTTCTAGTGCGACGAATCATTCCTATCTCCTGATAAATTTAGTTTTTCATTAATATTATGATAAACTTTACATTTCAGGCTTTCAAAGCACAATACCTGAAATTCCTATAAAGTTATAATTGTCTCAATGTCATCCTAGTATTTTGCTTAAAGTGTCATCATGTATATGTCCCTAAGGTCATAACCTAGGCTCTGATACCATTAAAGCTGTCACGCCCCAGACCCAAAAATTTGAGCTAGGGTGACAACCTGCTGCATGCCAGGCATGCAAGGCATCTCAAATCATGATACTTAATTCAAGGTAATAACAATATAATTCAAGTCCATAACATTAATACAAACCATAACTATAAGGTTTGGGCTACAAGCCCTACATACAAACATCATTGGGGTTACATCAACATAATGGATCTAATTTATTTTAATAGAAGCTCCATCTACCCCAAAATTCCTTCTTCAGTCTTGTGGCTCTGAAAAACATTGTGAGATTTACATGAGCTCACACTCAATAAGTATGCCTATAATAATATAATATAATCATTTCATCATTTCAAGATATTATCAAATCACATTTATATATAAAAAGCTTCCAATTTCAAATACATTTATCAAGTTATCAGAACATGCATATCATCAGCTCAAAATAATTTTGGAAGCTTAATTATATAATAAATGCCAAAATATGCAATGTAAACAAACCCACTTTATTTATATAATTACTATTTCCTTATGTGTCCCATGGCCCTACAACATCCAACTGGTGTATCACTCTTAAATGTCCCCTAAGAGAAAGGGTCCTGGTACCAGCGTTATGTCATATATCATAATCAATCACAATACACCCTACAGATGTGTGTCCTCCATATATCTTCCCTGTGAAGGTGGGTCCCGTATCACTTGGCATTTCACATCATTTCACATCATATAAGAACCGCGGCGACAAATATAAGTATATCTCAAAATCATCATCATATTTGCATGTAATACATCATGCATCATCATAAGCATAAGCTTCTCACATCACATATACAGTGGTTTGTACATTCTTGGCATAAAAATACATCAATAGTACCAGTATATTTGCAAAGCCAAAATAATCACATCCTTCATTTTTTGCATATTTATAATCCACTACTTTGCAAAATATTAGCAGTCACATATAATTATAACAGATACTCAATTGCATACTCGTGGTACTATTTATCAAATTAAATAACAAAATTTCATTTTGTCCCATTTCATAAATATGCATACAGTTATAAATCCAAAGATTTATATATTAAATAATTTATGAAATCATGATAATTAGCTTACTTACCTCAGTACGCTAATCTCAAACTGTAAACCAGCTATTTGGATATCTGGGTACCTATAGCATCATTTTACAGAATTAAGTCTCTAAAATTTGAATAATAAAGTGTCCCTTAAGTTTTACCCAAACTAATCTTGGGCCCAAATTTGGGCTTAAATATTTCTCAATATATACACCCAAATGAAAAAATAAAAATGCCCCAAGAAACTAGGATCAACACTGATCCTGACCATATTTTCATTTCTCCATTCTCGGCCCAATACAAGGCCCAAAGTTTAACTCAAAAGTGACTTGTGAGCCGGCCCAACAGGGCCCAATCCAAAACAGCCCAATCGGCCCAACAAGCATCCCTTTTTTATCTTCTTCTTCTCCCGCTCTCCTGTTTCACCTGAAACAGGGGAGTTTGTGCCGGCGGCCATGGCCGCCGCCGGCCTCTCCCCGAGATGACTCAGTCGCCGACGACCGGCCTGGAGCCGGCCGCCGCCACGGCCGAGCTCTCTCTCTATCTCTCTCCCTCTTTCTCTCTTTCTCTTAACCGTGGCTTGTCTTTGTGCCGGTGGCATGGCCGGCCAGACCTCCATCGGACCCACGCTCGGCGCCGGTGGAGGCCATCGGTTGCCGCCCAGGCCCGGCGAGGCAGGGAGCACGTCGCCGGGCCTGAACCAGGAGAAGGACTAGTCGGCCCTCTCCCCCCTCTCTCCCACATCTGGTACCCCACCAAACATCGTCTCCAGTGTCGGTGTGGCCGCCGGCCAAGGCTCAAGCCCGGCGAGGCGACGGGCATGCCGCCGGGCCCGAACCAAGATCGGCACAGGGAAGGAATGCCAAGGGCACAGTATCGACCGAGGCTCCCTGGCTCTCTCTCGCTCAGCTGTCTCTCTCTATGACGAAGAATGGGCAGGGAATTTTTGAAAAAGGCGTGCGCGAGGATGAAGGAGAAGGTTACCCTCGACCTCCCTTTAAGCACCCTCGCGACGCCTCGGATCAAGGGGGTAGGGAATTTAAACGCTACGTCGAGAGCATAAGCGTCAGCAGGAAAAATCCAACTGCCTAGACCCCGGGTTCACACGAACCAAGTGTTACAGGGGGATAGACCGAAAACCTAATACATTAATTTTTTTAAAAAAGAGAAGACAATTCTTTGTAAATGGTAATCTTATACATGTTCAAACAAAAATTTATAGTTAACAGCGCTTATCTCAACAAAATTTTTATAACACACCTAATTTCAACATCAAAAAGAAAGAAAAAAAAAATCTTCACCACGAGAGAAATAAACAATATTTTTTTATATTTTTTTTATATCCACTTATTCTACATGTTAGAGAGTACAAAAATATGTAATTTTGGTCTCACTGGATGATGATGTGATCTGACTGATGACCAGCTATAGGCTACTTACACTCGTGGTTTTAGATTGCAAACTCATATCCATGTGTCAATGTAAGTGATAGTACAAATTTCAAACAAAAAGATGTCCAAAATACAAAAATATATATATATATAAACTTTCATTTAAGTTAGGCTGATAGAAACTTTAATCTAATTATATCCCTCTTCATTTCTTTGGCTCTAAAAAATATCAACAAGAGTTTAATGAGTTTACACTCAATAAGTAAGCCTAACATAAAACATATCATATAACTTTAAGAATATAACATATCTTGATTTACTTACCTTCATATGTCAAAACTTTCATATCATCTTACTATCTGATGTTACTTATATTCTTGAAATCATAATGCATATCATGACTCAAGATTTCAGTTCCAAATTTTTAAATCACCATATTGTATTTTATCTTATTACAAATACACCACGGTCACAAACTGTGTCCACATATGTCCCTATGATAGGATCAAAACAGAACACCACATATAATCCCTGTGGGTGAGGGCCAGAACAGAACACTATGGATGAGGATGTGTCCTTCACATATATTCCCGATATCATAAATCACATCACATAATCACATTATAGTGGACCGTAGTTAACATATTTTCTCTTCAGAACTTATTTTCCTTTCTAATGCAAATGTTAACCATAAAATTCTTTAGGTTAATCTAACATATGCACATATTCATATCGTATTCTCTATATTAATAATATTAAAAATCTAATATTTTTACTAATTTATGATTTGAACATGTATAATAACTATTTATTTTACATAAGCAATATTAATTTATTATTTATATATTTTCACATGTATTATTATTCCTATTACTATTGCTATCATTATTTGTTTATTTATGATTTTGATTTATTTATTTATTTTATGAATTATGTGGAATTTATCTAAAATCCAAAAATATCTTTATCAAACTTTCAAATGAATAAAATAATGTATCAAATATATATCATGTACAAATATTTTATTTAAAAATTATATAATTTAATAATTTACTAAATTACTCATGATAAATGGCTTACTTACCTTCTATCACTAACCCACACGTCCAAAATAATTTTCTAAGCTTCTGACACCTACAATATAATATTTATATTTTTATTTTTAAAATATGTAAAACTAAAATATACTCAAGCTACCAAGTCTTATCCTGGGCCCAACTTAGGGCTCGAATATCTTTATGTTCATTAGTTTAAATAGGGAAACAAAAATTTCCTACCAAAGTAGGATCAAAGCTGATTCAAACCCTATTTTTATACATTGGGCGAAGCTGGATTTGGGCTCCAAAATTAGGTCCAACTGGGTTAAATGACTGACCCAAGCCAGCCCATTCACCCCTCTCTCTCATCCCTGTTTTTCTACCATGAGCACTTGTCACTGTGCTCATAGTATCGGTGGCCTAGTGCCTCCCCTTCTCCTTTTCTTTTCTTTTCCTTTTTTTTTCCCCACTGATACTATATTCCCAGATCCAAAACAGAGCCACCTTTTCCTACTCCTCCCTAAGCGGCGACAAGGCTAGCCTCCTTCGATCGGCCGAACCCCATCGGACGGTGCACGAACGCTAGTGGGGGATGTCGCTCCAGATCCAAGCCCGATAAGCCAGCCAGCACGCCGCCGAGCCCGAACCAAACATAGGAGCCGGTTCAGCTCCCGCAACAGGAGAGGGCCATCCAACAGCCCTCTCCCATGCATCGCCACCATTTGGCGGCGCAGTCCTCTCCTCCTCTTAGATCTATCAATAATTTAAAATAAAAAATAAAAAAAGGGGTGAAAGATTATCTTGATTTGGATTAGCCCAGTGAGTAGATGATGGTGAGAAGAGCAGTGACAACCACAAGGAAGGAGAGGAAGAGTTTTTATTAGTTGAATCTTCTCTCATTCTAGTTGTAACACCGCGATAAATGCGGGCGTTACAGGTTGGCCTCACACCGATATCCATGGTAAGATAGTTAGTAATAAAAAACTTAACTACTGTCGTGAAGACAACTCTAAAAATCTAGGATCACATTTACAAATTTTAATCAACTTTACAATTTTTTTCAAATGTGGTGCAGTAGCAAGAGTGAGAAAAAGGTTGCAGGGTTTCATTTAGATCTCTGAACCCTAGAAGTCATATATTTTATCTAATTGGTCGAGTCTAGTCTATTACTGAGTCAGTCAAGTTTGGTTTAGTCCAATATCCAAGTCATGCATTTTTATTTTATTTGAGTCCTATAATAATTCAAATGAAGTGTATTACTCTTGTTGAGACCCTGCTGAAGATATTCAAAAGAAGCCCCAGATTAGACAGTATTAGACAACCATCCAATCTTCTCCAACATTATTCATACCCAATCCTTAGAGCTCTGCATAGATTGGATCCGTCTACACCAGGATTGATGACGTGGAATCAATCTTGTCCCTCCATATCACCACCAACAATTTTGACAATCTTGGGCGCCCCATGAGGAAAAAATTCAATGGCCCCCTGCTATGCTTTAATAGGAATGAAGATCAGCATCTCAACCATTCTGGAAAGGATCTTGCGCCACATATGGACCTTGTTGACAAAAGAAAAAAAAGAAGTATGTCATCACAAAGCTTTCTTCTTTGCTTGTAGTCCCTCGCCTCCACAATTGGAACCATATCTTGCTGCTGCCATTTTGGTCAAACCAAATGAAGGAAAGAAGAATCTTTGCTCTACGATGATAAATATTTTACCATATTTTGTAATTCCTATCATTTAGTACTCTAATTGTTGAACTTACCTTGTAATGGTATGAGAGGTCTATAAAACCCTTCTCTTGAAATAATAAAAAAAAGAATATGAATGAATTAAAAAAAAGTTTTGAGAACTTTCATCCAAGTTCTATTTCCATTGCCTTGAGCAATTGATCCTCCGTGAGAGAGTTAGGCCTTCTTGCTACCAAACCCTAGTCTAGTCTACTATCTCCTTTACCAAGCTCCACCAAACAAACCCTAATCTTCATATCACCATCTCAAAACAGATCACCAACCCCCTTTCCCTAAATTTTAAGCATTCATACTTGAAACATTAGCCGCCGCCCTCTCCCCTGATCCATCTCCCAAGCTGCCGCCTTCTCTCTTGATCCATCTCAAAAGCCACCGCCCCTCTCTTGATTTATCTCTAAAGCCGAGGACGCCTTCTTTGCCCTTGAATCGAGATCAAGGAACCTCACATGAAAGATAGTTTTCTCATCCAGAAATCCTACCTGTTAGTAAGAGATCTACTATTAACACTAGGAGCGAATCATCGTTGGGTAAATCAACCTTTTCCTTACTCTGTGATTATGATTTTGTAAAAATGCATGAGCATGTCTTCTCTGAAGTTTCTCAATTCTAGACTATTCTGATACGCTTCTTTATTTTTCTAAGATAGTGTTTGACTCCCCAAAAGCTATTTCTAAGATAGTGTTTGACTCCCCAAAAGCTATCCCTGGGATAGCTCAGGGAATAAGTACCTTTTTAAAATTACAAGTCTACCATCAAGGGATAACTTTAGTTGTTCCTAGATTACCTAGAAAATAAGTTCAGGGGATAACCCATGGTTAAACACGGATTATCCCCTCTGGTTAAACTTTTTTAGAACTATCCCCTCTAGCTATAGCATTTGGGGATAAGGGAAGATATCGAAGGGATATCCCTCCTTATCCCTATATCAAACATAACCTAAAAGTTCTGTTCCTGAATCATTACTTTCTACATCACAAAACCTGTTCTCTTACTATTTTTCTTATTTTTGAATAAATTAATCATCTAATATTTAAATAAATTAATTTTCATCAATTCATTGACTGCATATTACCTTTGCACTTGTACTGCATCAAAATATTATACAAAATTTTATAAAATGATTTCTTGAACTTACAACCGTTCCTTATTCTCATAATAAAACTTTAATCAAATCAAATATTTAATGATCAATTTTCGCCATCATCTCAAGTCGATAAAAAGAAAATATAATATAAAATATTTGATAAATCTAATGATTAACTTATAAAATGGAATAAGATAATAATTTTATATAATAAAGTTATTTATTCAAAATACTTTGCGTAATGGATAGAGAACTTATGAAATACAATCGTAGCAATGGTCATAAACGTCAACACGATATCATTCGATAGCTATTTGGTACTATGAACCTGGAAAGGCTTCCACAAACGTCAACACGATATCATTCGATAGCTATTTGGTACCATGAACCTGGAAGGCTTCCATGATGTGACTCTAGCCTTATCCAAAAGAGAGAAGGCTTCCATGATGTGACTCTAGCCTTGTCCAAAGAGAAAAATTGATCAAAAACACTTTGAAAATATATTTGCAGCCGCCTTGTCCAAAAGAGAAAAATTGATCAAAAACACTATGAAAATATATTTGTATATTCTTTTTGTGCGAACAAGCACATGAGCATGCACGTGCGAAAGAGAGATTTCCAGAATGCAATACGTGGCGGCATGGGAAGGGATTGGAGACCTATTTTGTTTCTCAGATTAAGTAAGGGAGAGAAACCAAACGACAGTTAAATAAAATTCTTGCAACAATGATCGAAGAAATCATGCATGGTGTTCCCAGTAATTTCCAATCCTGGGCCAGCTTGATCTGGGTTGGGCCTGAACATCGCTCTGATCCCACAACTTTCTTCATAATGGTGTTCGTTTTTACTTCCACTTCTCCCAATGGAATGTGCTGCCAAACAACCAGACAACAATCTCACAGGGGAATAGGATGTTGGGAATGTGCAATTGAAGTGTTGGGTATGGGCAATTGAAGTCCCCGACCAACACCCACGCTGGCTAAGCTTTTTCTCTTTCTTTTCTTCAGAGACCTCTAGACAATGTTGATCAACGGAAACAGGGCGTCTATAAGCTTATCATCAAAATCTACGACAGGCCAGTTGAACCACCCCAAAACCCACTCCTCCCGAAGGCAGGGAAGAGCTCCTACACTTTTTATTGAAGCAAATATCTACAACCAGATTATATTCATGGTATTGAATCCTTTAACAATAATTACAGTTTCAACTCCATAGTTTTTTACAGATGCTGCAACATAAATCCTACACTTAACAAAATACCGAAAGGAAACCTAAAGTTCATAGCCTGTGTCGTTCTAAACCCTTCTCATCTATCTTAACCATTGATGATGTTACCATGCAAGCACTTACCATAAAATATAACTTGATTATTAACCAAAAGATATTTTATACATTAATGAATCATTTAAAATATATCTAATCAATGACTAATAAATAATAAATCTCCCACATGATCGCTTTACCTAAATTATGATTGTCTCTTTTTTTTAAAAAAAAATAATATAACCACTTTGCAGTAAGAACTCCATCATATATGATTTTGCTATATATCACCATTAAAATATTAAAGGTTGCATGCTTAGAACTTTCGCTTCAAGTGATTGCTCTGGTACTGGTTGCTTTGGTTTTGAATCACACCCGGCAGTTTCTCCATGTGTTTAGTTTTTAATTCCACACAACTAATCATATGCAGAATGATCCTATAATCTCACCATTTGTGTAAATTTAATGTTTTAATAATTAGGAGGGACAGTATGCATGACTTGGACTCAGACTCAGATCATTGGTGCCAACCCACACCCTCATAGTGATGTTTGTTTGATTTGAACCTCGTAATTAATAAATAATCTTCTTCCTATATAACTACTCATCCAAAAGAAAGATTAGGTCATCAATTTCCTCCATCATCTCAAGCCACTTTTTCTCAATTATAAAAAAAGAGGAGATAAAATATAACCTATAGTTTTACAAATCTTAATGAATATGAACAAACTAAATTCATTAATGCAAACCGTTATGAAACAAGGTAGAAGTTTCATCATAGATATATAATTTAATACTTAGAAAATGTCATCATAATCAAATAATAAACCGGGAGTTTACCAACGGTCAATGTTGTTTTTGTTTTTTCCATTCACTTAGAAGGAAAGGATAATTTATATAAAAATAAAATTGGCAATGTGAATCTCCAAGAAAACAATGGGAAAGAAATCCACGTAATACTAAAAATAAACCGAAGGGCAAATCCACCACTGCTCTACTTCTGTCTCAACCACAAATAACTTTTAAAAAAACACTTATTCAGAGAAAAAGAGGGGAAAAAAGAAAAAAAAAAAAGTGAACTCACTCTAGCTCTGGTCACCGCCCTCAGCCCCATAGCCCTCAAGAGCCTCTCCAGTAAGCCGGCAGATCCGCCACTGCGGCAGCACCTCCGCCCCCATCTCCTCGTAGAAGCTGATCGCATTCGCGTTCCAATCGAGCACGCACCATTCCACCCTCCCCATCCCCATCTTCGCCGCCTGCGCCGCCACCGCCGACAGCAGCATCCGACCAAACCCCCTCCGCCGCCACGCCGATCTCACAAATATATCCTCCACGTACAGCCCCGGCTTCGCCAGGAACGTCGAGTAGTTCGGGAAGCACAGCAGGAACCCCACCACCACCGCTCCTCCGCCGCGAGGCGACGCGAACTCCGCCGCCTCCGGGTCCTCCACTGGGGACTTCAGCTCCACCCGCCGGGCGATCGCGCGGAACAGAGAGGGATCCGCCGCATCTTTGTGCTCCTCGTCGGCTTGGGAGAAGGGATTTGGAAACAGCTCGAGGATGAGGACGGTGAAGGAGAGGAAGGGCGGAGGGGCGGGAGAGGGGAAGAGGGTGGAGGAGAGGGACGACTCGGTGGCGGAGAAGAGGTGGGTCAACTTCTCGAACTCCGCCATCTGGCGGATGAGGCGGCGGATGTGGGGGACGTCCCGGCTGTCGGCGAGACGTATCCGAGCCCACATGGCGGCTGCCTGCTCCGGCGTGGTGGCGGCGGCGGCGCAGGAGGAGGACATGGCGAGGACGCGGCTTCTAGGGTTCGGAGGGATCGGGCGTGGGTTATTATGGTGCCAGATGTAAAAGGTTCGAATCGGTCCAGTAGGCCAGAGACCACAGTTGTCAGACCGGCCGGACATTGACCGGCCAAAGGTTCGGATTGCTGGCCATTTGTTCAACCGTTGCTCACTGATTTAACCATTAATTAATTATTTTAATATAAAAATATATTTATATTAATAAAAATTAATGTTAATAAAAATCAAGATTAACATCGTAATAAAACTTATGATCTTATTTGGTTTGGGTTGAGTTTATCGATTCACGAGTGAATCGAATGGATTGATCGGACTATTTTGAATTATTTACACATTCAATTTTATGTTAGAATTGTACCGTTTTAACTTTCGAGTCTCGGTTAACTGGTCCAACTAGTTGGTTCGATTTAATTTTAACAACTATGCTAGAGATAAATTCAGTTATATATCAAAGTATTACAGCACCGCAGGCGATAATTAGCATATAATGTATATGCACATGTATCAAATATTTCACTTAATCTTTTTTGATTGAAATCTTTTGTTACAGTAATTGCTATTAATTTAATGAATGAAGCACTCATAAATAACTAAAATTTTCTTTCTCGATGACTGCCAAACTTATGGTACGTTTATTGAAACTTGATTTTTATAATTTTAAAATATATTAATAAAATTTTAATCACTAATTTTTAGTTTGGAAGTTCTTAACGTTGATATAACTATTCTTGCGACTCAAAAGATGAATTTTTTTATTGATATTCGAAACTAGCTTCTAAACAAGAAACGATAAATAAAAAAAAGAATGATTGTTTAGACAATATAGCACTTTCAACTAATTTGTTTACGAGCTTCTACGGGGGAAAGAGAAAGTGAAAGAAATCTGAAGAATCTTTTCAAGTAATCCTTCAATGCTCAAATTTATTGGATTAGTACTCTAAATTTCTCTAACTTAAGAATGAACTACTTTTACATGATAAATGTAGGGCTACTTTTACAAGCCTCATGGGATCGATCCTTTCATTGTTGGATTGCTTAGATGATTTGTCTCTCATATTGAATGATGCCTTTTGTTCGATAAGAATGCCTTTTCTCTACTTTAACGTCTATTTCTTTTTTATTAAAAGCTATTAATTTTTTATAAATTAATTTTTGGGAGTATAGTTTTGGTGCCTAGGAAGGTTAAGTACAGTTGATGAAAAGCTATTAATTTTTTTATTAAAAAAATTAAAAAGAAGAAATGATAAAATTTAAATTTTAAATTTTAAAAATCTTAACAATATGTCTACAATATCTAATTCATGAGCATGGACACCTCATAGCTAGCATAGTGTTCTTTATAACGATAATATTGGAATGAAACACATTTTGTTCATTATCCAGTGACATATACAATCCGATGTTTGGTTTATTCCGTTGAAGATCAACTTCTATATAAGGATGGAATATCAAATTCTAGTCGTGAATAATTTGGTGCTCCACCGATAAGAAATAAGAAATGTAATAGGAGATCACTCTATTTGAATACAAATTCCAATTATTCATCGACCTGGCAAGAACTCAAAGTCCAGCAATCACCCTTCATTGGATCTTATCATTTCTTAATTCTGTCCTCTCCTCAGTAGATCCTGTTAGTTGTGAATATCACATGTGAAATATGGAATCAGTGACATACAAGTATCATATACAAGGATTTCATAGCGTAGTGTGGTGATCAACTCAACCAAAACATTACTCTCTTTCAAATTTAATAGGACAATATACCAATTGGCATTAAGGTGTTAACAAGTCTCAGAGAATTGGTAGAATTTTATATCAAATAATCTTCTCTTCGTTATCCTTGTGTCAAAATCAAACCTGTTGTTAATTAGCCTATACATCAAATTCATCCTTATGCATCAATTTGCAAATTATTGGAAGAAACAAATGTACGCTTGATTAGTTCTTGCTTGTCTGAGAATTTATCTAGCTATTCATTCCCTAAGGGAACGCCTTGTAGATCTGTCGACTTGAAGTAAATCTATAATCTTTTGATAAATTAATAGCTGATATATCTCTCTCTTTTTTAGGTAGTATTTGAAATAGGGAATAAGAAGGGATATCCTGTGGATATTCCTTCTTATTTCCAAAAGCCATAACTATAAAGGGATAGCTGGGAATAAAGTTAACTAAAGGGATAATTTATGGTTAACCATGGGCTATCCCCTCAATTTATTTCCTAGAAAATGCAGAAATAGCTGATTATCCCTTCAAATAAGAGTTTTTTAAAAAAAATTATCCTATGGATTTACCTTTTTGCATTTGATATGATCAATGGGATAGCCAAGGGATATCCCTAGGGATAGTCAAGGATAAACTCTATCCCATACACTTATCCATGGATAATATTTTTTCTATCAAACACTGCCTTAAGAAAGATTTTTGGGTATCAAAATCGAGGTTCCCTAGTCTTCTTCCTCTCCCTAAGAGAGAGATGGTTTGATGAGAGAGATGGGTCGGCATGGTTGATCCCAGCCCCAAGTCCATCCAATACTCATATGGATAGTTTCATGAGCGTGAGCACAAAGAGTCAAACCATATATTTCTCTAGATATCATTAAAAATCATCGATCCAACTTGCGTTCAACCCTAACGATATTAGTAATATAATATTTTTCTGGATATTAGTAATATAATACTGACGATGATAGAGATGTTGAGCTAGGAATGGAACAAATAGTTGTCCGAAATGGATGGCCTTATGCACAGGATGGGAATCTTTATGAGTATAGAAGGTGAGCACGAAGCCCCTCCTAAGTGGCAAGAAGGCGAAAGTCAAGAACGTGCCTTGTAATCATTCTTCATAATAAAAGTGATGTGGCTGATCCAACGCCGTTAGAGAACCATGAAGAAAGCTGATAGAGCCCCGCTTCGACCTTCAAGGCCCATCTCGACCTCCGCGTCGGCAGCGGTCCATTCCCATTTCGGTGTCGGTCTCGACGTCGGCTCCAGCCCACCTTGACCTCCTGGTCCATCAACATCCTACCCTGAGACCCCTTTAGGCTCGGACATATGAACAGTGCCAGGGGTCGGCCACATATGAACAGTGCCAGGGGTCGGCCACATATGAACAGTGCCGGGGGTCGGCCATATATGAACAATGCCGGGGGTCGGCCATATATGAACAGTGTCGGGGGTCGGCCATATATGAACAGTGCCAGGGGTCGGCCATATATGAACAGTGCCAAGGGTCGGCCACATATGAACAGTGCCAGGGGTCGGCCATATATGAACAGTGCCAGGGGTCGGTCATATATGAACAGTGCCGAGGGGTCGGCCATATATATGAACAGTGCCAGGGGTCGGCCATATATGAACAGCGCCAGGGGTCGACCACATATGAACAGTGCCGGGGGTCGGCCATATATGAACAGTGCCTCCCCTTCTCCTTTTCTTTTCCTTTTCTTTTTTTCTCCACTGATACTATATTCCCAGATCCAAAATAGAGCCACCTTCTCCTGCTCCTTCTTCCTAAGCGGCGACAAGGCTAGCCTCCTTCAATCGGTTGAACCCCATCGGACGGTGCACGAACGCTAGTGAGGGATGTCGCCCCAGATCCAAGCTCGACAAGCCAACGGGCATGCCGCCGAGCCCGAATCAAATATAGGAGTCGGCTCATCTCCCACAACAGGAGAGGGCCATCCAACAGCCCTCTCCCATGCATCGCCACCATTTGGCGGCGCAGTCCTCTCCTCCTCTCAGATATATCAATAATTTAAAACATAAAATAAAAAAAGGGGTGAAAGATTATCTTGCTTTGGATTAGCCCAGTGAGTAGATGATGGTGAGAAGAGCAGAGACGACCACAAGGAAGGAGAGGAAGAGTTTTTATTCGTTGAATCTTCTCTCATTCTAGTTGTAACACCGCGATAAATGCCGGCATTACAGGTTGGCTTCACACCGATATCCATGGTAAGATAGTTAATAATAAAAAACTTAACTACTGCCATGAAGACAACTCTAAAAATCTAGGATCACATTTACAAATTTTAATCAACTTTACAATTTTTTTCAAATGTAGTGTAGGAGCAAGAGTGAGAAAAGGTTACAGGGTTTCATTTAGATCTCTGAATCCTAGAAGTCATGTCTTTTGTCTAATTGGTCGAGTCCAGTCTGTTACTGAGTCAGTCAAGTTTGGTTTAGTCCAATGTCCAAGTCATGCATTTTCATTTTATTTGAGTCCTGTAATAATTCAAATGAAGTGTATGACTCTTTTTGAGACCATGTTGAAGATATTCAAAAGAAGCCCCAGATTAGACAGTATTGGACAACCATCCAATCTTCTCCAACATTATTCATACCCAATCCTTAGAGCTCTACATAGATTGGATCCGTCTACACCAGGATTGATGACGTGGAATCAATCTTGTCCCTCCATATCGCCACCAATAATTTTGACAATCTTGGGCGCCCCATGAGGAAAAATTCGAGGGCCCCCTGCTATGCTTTAATAAGAATGAAGATCAGAATGTCAACCATTCTGAAAAGGATCTTGCGCCCCATATGGACCTTGTTGACAAAAGAAAAGAAAGAAGGATGTCATCCCAAAGCTTCCTTCTTTGCTTGTAGTCCCTTGCCTCCACAATTGGAACCATATCTTGCTGCTGCCATTTTGGTCGAACCAGATGAAAGAAAGAAGAATCTTTGCTCTACGATGATAAATATTTTACCATATTTTGTAATCTCTATCATTTAGTACTCTAATTGTTGAACTTACCTTGTAATGGCATGAGAGGTCTATAAAACCCTTATCTTGAAATGATGAAAAAAGAATATGAATGAATAAAAAAAAGTTTTGAGAACTTTCATCCAAGCTCTATTTCCATTGCCTTGAGCAATTGATCCTCCGTGAGAGAGTTAGGCCTTCTTGCTACCAAACCCTAGTCTAATCTACTATCTCCTTTACCAAGCTCCATCAAACAAACCCTAATCTTCATATCACCATCTCAAAACAGATCACCAACCCCTTTTTCTAAATTCTAAGCATTCATACTTGAAACATTAGCCGCCGCCCTCTCCCCTCATCCATATCCCAAGCTGCCGCCCTCTCCCTTGATCCATCTCCAAAACCGCCGCTCTCTCTCTTGATTTATCTCCAAAGATGTCGTCCCTCCTTTGATTCATCTCCAAAGCCGCCGCCCCTCTCTTGATTTATTTTTAAAGCCAAGGATGCCTTCTTTGCCCCTGAATCGAGATCAAAGAACCTCACATGAAAGATAGTTTTCTCATCCAGAAATCCTGCCTGCTAGTAAGAGATCTACTACTAACACTAGGAGCGCATTATCGTTGGGTAAATCAACCTTTTCCTTACTCTGTAATTCTGATTCTGTGAAAATTCATGATCATGTCTTCTCTGAAGTTTCTCAATTCCAGACTATTCTGGTACGCTTCTTTATTTTTCTAAGGTAGTATTTGACTCCCCAAAAGCTATCCCTGTGTTGGCCCAGATGGCAACCCAAGAGGGGGGGTGAATTGGGTTCTTAAAAAAAATTTAATCTTTTAAAAACTATGTGATTAGAATAAATGAGATTAAGTGCAGGATAAATATTAAGCACAAATAAAGAGATAGAGTGAGAGAGTCAAAACACGGCAAACACAAGGATTTTATAGTGGTTCGGTGTATCCAACACCTATGTCCACTCCCAAGTATCACTTGGGTCCACACTATAATCTACTTGATTACAGCCGAGTTATTTTACAAGCTCACAACTCAAAACTTGTTGTTTCCCCCGAGATTACAACGAACCCAGCTGATTTTTCGGGCTCACTAGCACAAAACCCAACCACAAGCTATCCTTAGCTTGTACCGAGGTATACCACCTCCACTAATTCAATCCCTTGATTGAACTAGCCAACAACTATGAAAAATAGAGTTTACAATATAAGACAGCTCCTTAAGTGAGCAAATATTCAATTAAATAAATAAGGGTAAGAAAAGCCTATTTGAAGCGAATTTGATTTGAGCTTTTCTTCTTTTCTTCTTTTCCTCTTCTCCTTTGAAATGTTGAATCAGGCCTCAGCTTAGATTCTTCACAAAGATTGCAGTTGAGAAGTTGAAAAAATCAGGGCTTTTGCTTTCTTTTTCTTCACTTGGAAAATCCTTCGATTTTGAACTTGAATGTCTTGGATTTCTCTTTAGACTCTTAGATTGGTTGATGTAAGCTCTGAGTTTTTCCTTTTGATTTCTCTCTCAAGATTTTTGGATTTTTCACAAAATATTTTATTTTCCTTTTTCTATTTTTCCTCTCTATTCCACACTATTTCATACTTTCAAACGGACAGTTTTTTCCCTTTTTATAGATCTCCTTAATCCAAGTTTTAGGTGGGAAATATAGCGGTGGGAGATGTTTGCATTCTTCTACACACAAAAAAAATAGTCGTTAGAGGTTAGGTAAAAAGAAATCTTACCGTTGAAGTATATTCTGACAGATGAAAAATCCGTTCCTGACAGGTTGGAGTCGGCTCCAACTTTTCAGGTGTCGGCTCCAAGTCGGGTGTTCAAAAATAGTAAAGAAAAAGTTGTTGGGGAGTCAGCTCCGAGAAAGATAAGTGTCGGCTCGTCGCTTTCGGGAGTCGGCTCTAAAAACTGTAAGTGTTGGCTTCAGAAAAGTCCATAAAACACGCTCTCTGTTCTCAGGTTAGAGTCGGCTCCAGAAACTTAGGTGTCGGCTCCCGAATTCTAGGTGTCGGCTCCAGAAACTAAAACAGAATGCACTTCTCTATATCTCAGGTTGGAGTCGGCTCCGAAACCTTGGGTGTCGACTCCAGGCCGTGCCAAAATCCCAAAAACCTTCTGATATGCCTTGACTATTTGGGTGTCGACTCCAGGCTCTGAACTTTGAAAATTTCTTTTAAAACATTGATTCAAAACATGTTTCTTTATCCATTTTGATTGATCAAACATTTTTAATCCCTGAAACACTTGTTAAATCTATTAGAAACAAAATGAATATACTCAGTCTTTTATTAATCATCAAAATCAATAATTGGGTCAACAATCTCTCCTTTTTGATGATTATAAAAACAATGAGTATATGCATGATTAAACATTAAGATTTTTAAATCAAATATCTCAATTATTTATTCCTCACAGGTAAGCTCCCCCTGAATGAGGTAGCTCCCCCTATGATACTCAATTTAACATCTATTCTTTTTCTTTTAACAGTAAACCTTTAATGTTTGATACCAATTAAACAGTTATATCAATTTTAACATCTATTCATCCTTTCAATGCATATATGATAATTAATTAAGCATATATGACTATCAATAACTTCTTCCCCTTTTTTGTAATCAACAAAAAGGTTACGAAGTTTTAAATGAAATAACAAAATTGATAGATGCTTCAAAGATCAAATGACATTCATTAAGTATCAAATAAGTTCATTACATCAAAATGTCAAACATTACATCATATTACAAAAAGAAACTTCATTACATCAAAACTTCATTACATTAGAACTTTTAATAAAAAGCAAATCAACATCAAACTAGACTAAATAACATCAAAGAAACTTCATTACAATATAATCAAAAGTTAGTTCTAATGAGTCTTTGCAAATCTTCTAATATTCTTCCCATTCCTTCACTCTGAGTTCTTACAAATTCTTTTAGTCTTCTATCAACAAATGCACATGCAGTCATAATTTTGTCCTAAAGCTCAGCATTGCATTTGAATAAGTCTCTGAGTCTCCACCAATATCTTTAAGTTCTTCAAAAATGTTCTTGAGATCATTCTTTAAGGATTCAGTGGAGGCTCCAAGTATAGACTCAATTTTGCCAATTCTTTCATCCAAAGAATAGAGGGTCTCTCTTAGGTTCATATATTGGCTATCTAGCTCAGATTTCATCTCTTCCTTGTGAGTAGCAAAAATACTTCTAAGCTGTTCTAACTGAATATCGGAAAAACCAATAGATGACTGATCAAAAGTAGAAGGAATCGGTGGAGCTGGAGGTACATTCTGACTGGGCTCTGGTGAGTTGTGTCTCACAGATGGTCCTGCCTCAGAAGAGCCATGCACATTAGTCTCAGCAACCCTGTCTCCAGTATGACCTTTTTCTTTCATTTTTCATTCATTTTACAAATCCCATCCTGTGCACAGTGGCTAAACTGTAGTAGTCAGTGTGCCGAAGGTTCTTCGATGGCTCATTCTCAGAATAGCTACTCCTTGACTTCTAAAAACCAAGGTAAGGATCATCCCATAAGCAGTGAAGATCTCCTCTTGCCCCCGGCCTCAGCCATATACCATATCATCATTCCAGCAAGATTTATTGGCTGACCTGTCAAGATACTATCCATGACTACAATGTCTCGCTCTAAGACATACTCAAAACGGCCAGTCTTGGGAAATAGAATCCTACTGCATATGTTATGCAACAGCCTAAGCTCAAGTGGCAATTGGTTTGCCCTAACCTCTTCAAATTCAGTTATTTCTCTTCCTAACATTATTGATAAAGCAGTTGATCTCTCACTGTGAATGTTTGCAACAAATCCAGTGACAGGAATACTTAACAGATTTCCTAAAATTTGAAAAGTAAGATGAATTCTCTTTCCTCTTACTGAACTAACAATTCCACCATCTCCTCTAGATAAATTCAGGTAAAATTCTTTAACAAGAGCTGGATAAGTAGGAACATCCAAAGAACAAACTTTATCACAGCCGAGTTCTTTAATCTATCTACCAATGTCAAAACCCTCGGCTTCAAAGAAATCAAAATCTACTTTCCTACCCATGGTAATAACTCGCCCAGCAAGGGTATCTACCTGTGGAGAGGAGGGGCCAGGATTATTTGAGGGAGTTAAAGAAGAATCATCACTTGGAGTAGGTTCTCGGACGGGACGCCTAGCCGTACGCTTCCTTGTAGCAACGGGAGCATCAAAGACCGATCCCCTACTCTTAGGTGCCATAGAAATCTTAGGGAATTTGATTTGAAGAGTATTTGGCTTTGGAAAGTTTGGAGAGTGTTTGGAGAAGATTTGGAGAGGGTTTGGAGAAGATAAAAATAGAGAAGGTGTCGACTCTGCCCTAATAAAGTCAATTTGGGTCCACCAGGTGTCGACTCCCGTAAAGTCGGGTGTCGACTCCAAGTCGCTAACACAGTTAGCGCCCGAACTGGAGTCGGCTCTACTTAAGCGAGTGTCGGCTCCAAGGTCAAAGACCGAGAGCGACACAGAAGAGGTATCGACTCCTCAAATTGAGGTGTCGACTTCACTGACAGTTTCAGAGAAAAATATGAATTTCAAACAACCAAAACTTGTCAAAATAAGGTCAATAAATTTTTGAAAAATCTTTGGAATGTGAGGAATCAAATTGCTCAAATGACTAGATAAATTGTCCTTAAAATTATGAAAGGAATCTCAAGAAATTAATAAAAATCTAGATAATCATTCCTTAGGGTTTCAAAGTCATTCCAAAGATCCAAATCCCTAATTCACCTCTAAGATAACAAAATCTCTCTTCACTCAAAGGTTTTATAAATATGTCAGCTAATTGTTCTTCAGTACTAACATAATCAAGGCAAATTTCATTATTAGCTATGTTCTCTTATAAAATGATATCTAATTTCAATGTGTTTAGTTCTTGAATGTTGGATTGGATTCTTAGTTAAATTGATTGCACTTGTATTATCGCATCTAATAGGAGTTTTATCAAGTGTTATGCACAATCTTCAAGTTGTCGCTTAATCCAAAGGATTTGAGCACAGCACTTTCAGCTGCAACATATTCTGCTTCAGCAGTAGATAATGCAACCAAATTTTGCTTTTTGCTAAATCAAGAGATTAAGTTACTTCCTAAGAATTGACATGTACCACTTGTACTTTTTCTATCTAGTTTACATCCAGCATAGTCAGAGTCAGAATATGCAATTAAGTTTAGAGTTGAGTCTCTAGAATACCATAATCCTACATTTTTAGTTCACTTAGATATCTTAAAATTCTTTTCACAGCAATTAAGTGAGATTCTTTAGGTTCTGATTGAAATCTAGCATAGACAAACAGCAAACATGATATCTGGTCTACTTGCTGTTAAGTAAAGTAGAGATCCGATCATACCTCTATAGTATTTTTGATCTACTTTCTTACCATCTTCATCTTTGTCTAATTTGCATGAAGGACTCATAGGTGTTCAAGGGGTTTGACTGATTCCATTCCAAACTTCTTGAGAAGTTCCTTTGTGTACTTTGTTTGGTTGATGAAAATCCCCTCTTTACTTTGCTTGATTTGAAGTCCTAGGAAGAAGTTGAGTTCTCCCATCATGCTCATTTCGAATTTACCCTGCATTAACTTAGCAAATTCTTGACACAAGAGATTGTTAGTAGCACCGAATACAATATCATCTACATATATTTGTACTACTAATAAGTCTTTGTCTTTCCTTTTCAAAAATAAGGTTTTGTCTACATTTCCTCTAGTAAAATCATTTTCAATCAGAAATTTGCTTAACCTTCATACCAAGCTCTAGGTGCTTGTTTTAAACCATATAATGCTTTGTGCAATTTAAAAACATGATTTGAAATTCATGATCTTCAAAACTAGGTGGTTGTTCCACAAATACTTCTCATTTATAAAACCATTTAAAAATACACTTTTAACATCCATTTGAAATAAGTTTATGTTCATATGACATGCAAATGCAAGTAGTAATCTAATTGCTTCTAATCTAGCTACAGGTGCAAAAGTTTCATCAAAATCAATTCCTTCTTCTTGATTATATCCTTTTGCAACTAATCTAGCTTTATTTCTAATTACTATGCCATTTTCATCCAATTTATTTCTAAATACCCATTTAGATCCTATAACTGAATGACCTTTAGGTCTATCAACTAAGAACCATACATTATTCCTAATGAATTGATTTAATTCTTCTTGCATAGCTAGCATCCAATTACTATCTTTTTCAGCTTCTTCAATAGTTTTAGGTTCAATTTGAGATACAAATGCAAGATGATTATTGATATTCCACATAGATGACCTAGTTCTTACTCCTTGAGATGGATCACCAATAATCAATTCCTTTGGATGATCATAGGCATATCTCCAATCTCTAAGAAGATCTAATTCATTATGATTAGTATCAATATCATCAATCCTAGGTGAATCATCATCTTTAGCTTCTGTTCATGATCTGAAGATACATCTATATTTAATTTTTTAATATCTCTTTCTAGTATATTTGTATCTTTCTCATCATTAAATTTTTCTGAACTTGATGCTAAAGACTCATCAAAAACTACATAAATGGATTCTTCTACAATTAAGGATTTCTTGTTAAATATTCTATAGGCTTTACTAGTTATTGAATATCCTAAGAATATGCCTTCATCAGATTTTGTATCAAATTTTTCAAGATTATCTTTCCATTATTATGAATAAAACATTTACAGCCAAATACATGAAAATAACCTATCTTTGGTTTTCTATTATTCCATAATTCATAAGGTGTTTTCTTAAGGATTGGCCTAATTAGGGCTCTATTAAGAATGTAACATGCTGTGTTTATAGCTTCTGCCCAGAAGTACTTTGGGAGTTGGCTTTCACATAGCATGGTACAGGCCATGTCTTCTAAATCCTATTTTTTCTTTCTACAACTCCATTTTGTTGTGGTGTCCTAGGTGCAGAAAAATTATGATGAATGACATGTTCTGTGCAGAAATTTTTAAATAAGTGATTTTCAAATTCTGTGCCATGATCACTTCTAAGAGACACTATGGTGTTGTTTTTCTCATTAGCGACTTTCTTAAAAAATTTCAGAAATATTGAGAAAGTCTCATCCTTATGAGCCAGAAATAATACCCAAGTGTACCTAGAATAATCATCTACTATCACAAGACCATATTTCTTTCCTCCTAGACTAGTGGTTCTAGTAGGTCCAAAAAGGTCCATATGAAGTAGCTCTAATGGCCTAAAAGTGGAAACTACATTTTTTGATTTGAAAGAGTTTCTTGTTTGTTTGCCTAATTGACATGCATCACAAATTCTGTTATTCTCAAAATCTATCTTTGGAAGATCTTTAACTAAATTCATTTTAATTATTTTGAAATTAGGTGTGTGCTTGCATGACCTAATCTACGATGCCATAACCATCCAATCTCATTAGCATTAGCATTGTTAGCTACTAAGCAATGATTATTAGTAAATAAATTGTCTAAATCAATTAAGTATACATTGTCATTTCTATTACCAATAAATACAATGCTCTTGTCAATGGGATTAGAAACAGTGCAGATAGAAACTTCAAATGAAACTTTGAAACCTTTATCACACAATTGGCTAATACTAATTAAATTATGCTTTAAGCCATCTACATATAAAATTTTAATAAAAGTAAAGGGAGTTATCTAAATTTTACCAAATCACATAATTTGGCCTTTACCATTGTCTCCAAATGTGACAACTCCTTCTCTTTTATCTTCAAGGGTGATGAATTGTTCCTTATCACCCGTCATGTGCCTTGAGCAGCCGCTATCAAGATACCACTTTCGTTTTGATCTTTTGACTGCAAGACACTCCTGCAAGGTAATCAAACTTTTTGTTTATGTACCCAAGCTTTCTTGGGTCCTTCATGGTTAGTAGCAACAAAGATTGTTCCTTTCGGAACTCATATTTTCTTTCCCTTAATACTTAAATTCTTATTAAGTTTTCTAAGATTACATTCATAGGCTTTATGTCCTTTCTTGTTACAGCAATAACATAAAAAATCATTCTTATCCTTTTCTTTTCTAAAGAAGTTTTTAACATACTTTTGTTTCTTATTAGGTCTATATAATCTGATTACTTAATAATTTAAGTTTTTAGCTATATGTAAATTTATCAACTATATTTCTATATTTATCAACTTCTCTCTTTAAATTAACATTTTCATTAGAAATTAATTCTTTATCTTTTAGCAAATTTTATTTTCAGATTTTAGTTTTTCAACTTCCTGAGTTAGTTTATCCTTCTCCTTGGCAAGATTTAAATTATCATTTTTTAAAGATTTGTTCTTCTTTTTCAAAGCTTTAAAATCACTAACTAATTCATTAAATGCATCATATAATTCTTCAAAAGTAAAATCATCACAAGGTGTTTCAGAACTTACCTCATTATCGTCGTTTGCCATAAAGCAAATGTTTGTAACTTCTTTTGTTCCTCCTCGGATGAGGATTCATCACTTTCACTCCATGTTGCAACATATGCCTTTTTCTTCTTCTTGTGCCCCTTTTTCAGTTGAGGACAATCATATCTAAAGTGCCCCGGTTTCTTACATTCATAACATATGATGGGGTCTTTCTCTTTTTCTTTGTCCTTGTCCTTCTCTTTTTCTCTTTCTCCTTCCATTTTTGTTCCATATCTTTTCTTATGGAAGGGTCTCCTTCTTTACATAAATTTCTTAAATTTCCTAGTAAGGAGAGCTGTCTCATCATCTTTCTCTTCTTCCTCACTGCTGCTTATCTCCTTTTCTGCAGCTTTAAGGGCAATTGTTTTCTTCTCTTTGACTTCCTCCTCTTGATATTGCTTCATGGTCAGTTCATGGGTCATCAATGATCCAAGTAGCTCCTCCAAAGGTAAGGTGTTGAGGTCCTTGGCTTCTTGGATAGTAGTTACCTTTGCTTCCCATGTCCTTGGAAGAGACCTAAGAATTTTACGAACCAATTCAGTGTTAGTGTAGGTCTTGCCAAGACTTTTTAGACCATTTACAATATCAGTAAATCTAGTGTACATGCATGTGATGGTTTCATTTTGTTCCATGCTAAACAATTCATACTTGTGCACTAGAATATTGATTTTAGATTCTTTAACTTGATTAGTACCCTCATGGGTAACTTCTAATCTATTCCAAATTTTGTTTGCAAAAATACATGTAGAAATTCTATTGAACTCATTAGCATCTAAAGCACAATATAAGACATTCATGGCTTTTGCAATAAGCTGAGCCATTTTCCTATCGTTCTCATTCCAATCCCTTTCGGGTTTAGGAACTATTGAACCATCTACCAAGTGTGTGGGTGTGCTTGGTCCATTAGTGATTACACTCCAAAGTTCATAATCTAAAGCTTGAATAAAAATTTTTATTCTAGCTTTCCAATAAGAATAATTTGAACCATTAAACAAAGGAGGTCTATTAGTAGAATGACCTTCAGCAAATGAAGATCCAGCTTGAGCTGCCATTTGGATCTTTAGCTCTTGATCGTGTGATCAAATAAATAATGAGCACTTGCTCTGATACCAATTGTTGGCCCAGATGGCAACCCAAAAGGAGGGGTGAATTGGGTTCTAAAAAAAATTTTAATCTTTTAAAAACTATGTGCTTTGGAATAAATGAGATTAAGTGCAGGATAAATATTAAGCACAAATAAAGAGATAGAGTGAGAGAGTCAAAACATGGCAAACACAATGATTTTATAGTGGTTCGGTGTATCCAACACCTACGTCCACTCCCAAGTATCACTTGGGTCCACACTATAATCTACTTGATTACAGCCGAGTTATTTTACAAGCTCACAACTCAAAACTTGTTGTTTCCCCTGGGATTACAACGAACACATCTGGTTTTTGGGCTCACCAGCACAAAACCCAACCACAAGCTATCCTTAGCTTGTGCCGAGGTATACCACCTCCACTAATTCAATCCCTTGATTGAACTAGCCAACAACTATGAAAAATAGAGTTTACAATATAAGACAGCTCCTTAAGTGAGCAAATATTCAATTAAATAAACAAGGGTAAGAAAAGCCTATTTGAAGCAAATTTGATTTGAGCTTTTCTTCTTTTCTTCTTTTCCTCTTCTCCTTTGAAATGTTGAATCGGGCCTCAGCTCAGATTCTTCACAAAAATTGCAGTTGAGAAGTTGAGAAAATTAGGGCTTTTGCTTTCTTTTTCTTCACTTGAAAAATCCTCTGATTTTGAACTTGAATGCCTTGGATTTCTCTTTAGACTCTCTTAGATTGGTTGATGTAAGCTCTAAGTTTTTCCTTTTGATTTCTCTCTCAAGATTTTTGGATTTTTCACAAAATATTTTATTTTTCTTTTTTATTTTTCCTCTCTATTCCATACTATTCCACACTTTCAAACAGACAATTTTTTCCTTTTTTATAGATCTCCTTAATCCAAGTTTTAGATGGAAATATAGCCGTTGGAGATGTTTGGATTCTTCTACACATAAAGAAAATAGCCGTTAGAGGTTAGGTGAAAAGAAATCTTACCGTTGAAGTACGTTCTGACAGATGAAAAATCTGTTCCTGACATGTTGGAGTCGGCTCCAACTTTTCAGGTATCAGCTCCAAGTCGAGTATTCAAAAATAGTAAAGAAAAAGTTGTTGGGGAGTCGGCTCCGAGAAAGGTAAGTGTCGACTCGTCGCTTTCACGAGTTGGCTCCGAAAACTGTAAGTGTTGGCTCCAGAAAAGTCCATAAAACATGCTCTATGTTCTCAGGTTAGAGTCGGCTCCAGAAACTCAGGTGTCGGCTCCTGAAATCTCAGGTGTCGGCTCCCGAATTCTAGGTGTCGGCTCCAGAAACTGAAACAGAATGCACTTCTCTGTATCTCAGGTTGGAGTCGGCTCCGAAACCTTGGGTGTCGACTCCAGGCCGTGCCAAAATCCATAAACCTTCTGATACGCCTTGAGGTCGGCTTCTGACTATTTGGGTATTGACTCCATGCTTTGAACTTTGAAAATTTCTTTTAAAACATTGATTCAAAACATGTTTCTTTATCCATTTTGATTGATCAAACATTTTTAATCCCTGAAACACTTGTTAAATCTATTAGAAACAAAATGAATATACTCAAGTCTTTTATTAATCATCAAAATCAATAATTGGGTCAACACCTTAGGATAGCTCGGGAATAAGCACCTTTTTAAAATTACAAGTCTGCCATCAAGGGATAACTTTAGTTGTTCCTGAATTCCCTAGGAATAAGTTCAGAGGATAACCCAATGTTTAACCATGGGTTATCCCCTCTGGTTAAACTTTTTAGAACTATCTCCTTAGCTATAGCATTTAGGGATAAGGAGGGATATCGAGGGGATATCCCTCCTTATCCCCTATATCAAATACAGCCTAAAAGTTCTGTTCCTAAATCATTATTTTCTACATCACAAAATCTGCTCTCTTACTATTTTTCTTATTTTTGAATAAATTAGTCATCTTCTAAAATATTTAAATAAATTAATTTTCATCAATTCATTGACTACATATTACCTCTGCACTTGTGCTGCATCAAAATGTTATACAAAATTTTATAAAATGATTTCTTGAACTTACAACAGTTCCTTGTTCTCATAATAAAACTTTAATCAAATCAAATATTTAATGATCAATTTCCGCCATCATCTCAAGTCGATAAAAAAAAATATAATATAAAATATTTGATAAATTAATGATTAACTTATAAAATGGAATAAGATAATAATTTGATATAATAAATTTATTTATTCAAAATACTTTGCTTAATGGATAGAGAACTTAGGATATGCAATCGTAGCAATGGTCATAAACGTCAACACGATATCATTCGATAGCTATTTGGTACTATGAACCTGGAAAGGCTTCCACAAACGTCAACACGATATCATTCGATAGCTATTTGGTACCATGAACCTGGAAGGCTTCCATGATGTGACTCTAGCCTTATCCAAAAGAGAAGGCTTCCATGATGTGACTCTAGCCTTGTCCAAAGAGAAAAATTGATCAAAAACACTTTGAAAATATATTTGCAGCCGCCTTATCCAAAGAGAAAAATTGATCAAAAACACTTTGAAAATATTTGTATATTCTTTTTGTGCGAACAAGCACATGAGCATGGACGTGCGAAAGAGAGATTTCTAGAATGCAATACGTGGCGGCATGGGAAGGGATTGGAGACCTATTTTGTTTCTCAGATTAAGGGAGAGAAACCAAACGACAGTTAAATAAAATTCTTGCAACAATGATCGAAGAAATCATGCATGGTGTTCCAGTAATTTCCAATCCTGGGCAAGCTTGATCTGGGTTGGGCCTGAACATCGCTCTGATCCCACAACTTTCTTCATAATGGTGTTTGGTTTTACTTCCACTTCTCCCAATGGAATGTGATGCCAAACAACCAGACAACAATCTCACAAGGGAATAGGATGTTGGGAATGTGCAATTGAAGTGTTGGGTATGGGCAATTGAAGTCCCCGACCAACACCCACGCTGGCTAAGATTTTTCTCTTTCTTCTTTTTTTTTTTTTTAAATACAAAAAAAAAAAAAAAGGAAAAGAGGGCTTTGTCGATCGTAGCTAGGTACCATACGGCCCCATTTCCGTCAAAAAATGTTTCGTACATAGCGCGAGATTTGCGCAGCCGTTCTTCGTCCGAAGACGAGTTGGCCAACCTGACCCCACCCAGATGAATAGAGAAATTAGACAGACCTTAGCCCTTTCAACACCCACGTTTCATGCTTCAAGAATTAATCTTGGAATTATTTATTCCTCAAACTCGCGATGTATTTATGGCATGAAAAAGGCCTGACCGCTGGGCTACCACATGAGCGGTTTTCTCTTTCTTTTCTTCAGAGATCTCTAGACAATGTTGATCAACGGAAACAGGGCGTCTATAAGCTTATCATCAAAATCTACGACAGGCCAGTTGAACCACCCCAAAACCCACTCCTCCGAAGGCAGGGAAGAGCTCCTACACTTTTGATTGAAGCAAATATCTACAACCAGATTATATTCATGGTATTGATTCCTTTAACAATAATTACAGTTTCAACTCCATAGTTTTACAGATGCTGCAACATAAATCCTACACTTAACAAAATATCGAAAGGAATCCTAAAGTTCATAGCCTGCCTGTATCGTTCTAAACCCTTCATCTATCTTAACCATTGATGATGTTACCATGCAAGCACTTACCATAAAATATAATTTGATTATTAACCAAAAGATATTTTTATACATTAATGAATCATCTAAACTATATCAAATCAATGACTAATAAATAATAAATCTCCCACATGATCGCTTTACCTAAATTATGATTGTCACTTTAAAAAAAATAATAATATAACCACTTTGCAGTAAGAAGTAACTCCATCATATATGATTTTGCTATATGATACGGCTGACCATCTCCTCTGGGTGGTATTATCTTTGCACGATTTCCGAAGATAATGATGTGATAGCAAAACCCAGAAAATGAACTTTTGGCTCCGGCCTTTGGCTCCGGCCTCCAGCTCCGGCCTTTGGCTCAGGCCTCCAACGACGGCCTCCAGCGACGGCCTTTGGCTCCGGCCTTCAGCGACGGCCTTTGGCTCCGGCCTTCAGCGATGGCCTTTGGCTCTGGCCTCCAGCGATGGCCTTTGGCTCCGGCTTTGGCTCCAGCCTTTGGCTCAGGCCTCCAACGCGGCCTGCAGCGACGGCCTTTGGCTCCGGCCTCCAGCGACGGCCTTTAGCTTCGGCCTTTGGCTCCGGCCTCCAGTGACGGCTTTTGGCTCCGGCCTCCAGCAACGGCTTCAGTCCTAACTTGGTGCCTTTTTCGCATGCACAATGATCCGCCTCAGGCAACGGATCTCGAGATTCGAGGTCTATTGCCGTGTACCTCGCTCACTGAAATCACGGGCAAGTGCTACCGCGATCGGCAGTTACCGCTACAAGCGGCCCTCATCCAGCAACGGCTTAACCGCTCGACGTTCAAAGAAACTTATTCAACAAGGAAGATTCGATGGTTCCAACAGAACGAGGTAAACGGGACCCCCAGTATAAGAGGAGGACCCGAGCTCAATGCAAGGGGATCTCTTTCTCTCTCCCGATCAATCGCTCTCTATCTCTCAACTATTATCTGACTTATATAGAACTGAGCGACAAGTTCACTAACTTGAGCGTCGAAGGGTCCTCGCCGGGAACACCGGCCGGGGACTTCTTGCAGGGTTTCAAAGAAGGGAGACGACCCCTCCATCCCATTTGGAAGCCCACGACAAACCTCAGCATGCCCGTCGCTCAACACGGTTGATTTGTCCGCATCAGATTGGCGCCAGGAAGGGGCGTTCGCACAGGAGGAAGGCGAAGGTTCTCCCTGTGACCCCACCAATTCTGTGAGGGAGACGATGGTGACTACACGAGCACAGGAGGCTTCCTCCAGTCAAGTCGCGGAGCGTATTCCACGGGCTGAGCAATCAGAGGCCAACCTCCGTGTTCCGCCCCCCGCACAGATAAGCCAGCCTGACCGGCTTGAGGTTCTGGCTCACCAGGTCCAGGACCTGATGACAATGGTACGGGGACTGCAAGAGCTTTGTTTGACTGCCGCATCTCAACCCCCTGCGCCCGATGAAGGGGTGCGGGGGACAGTCCAGTCTCACCAAGGTGGGACCCCGCCTAAGGTCTCCCGCCGCTCACCCCCTGAACTTCGTCACCGAGAGTCCTCGAAGCGACGACGGTCCCCCTCTCGCCACTCCGGTCATTCCCACCATCGACCGAAGGAGAGAGAGTCCAGACGGGTGCGTTCCTTACGCCGGCGATCTTCCTCGGTTTCTTCTTTCGATTCATCTCGAGATGGCACCCTCAGGAAGACTACCCGTCGGGCCGAGCAACGGCTCGATGAGTATCATCGACGGTTGGAAGAGCTTAGCCGCCGGATCGCTAATCCTCACGGGATGGACTATAAGCATCGCCCCCCACTTTTCCGGCATATCATGGAGGAACCAGTCCCACCCCACTTCCGTCTCCCCCAACTGGATCCGTACGATGGCACGACGGACCCCCTGGACCACCTGGAGAGCTACAAGGTCCTCATGCAGGTCCAGGGAGCGACGAACTCCCTTTTATGTGTCACCTTTCCGGCCACCCTTCGCAAGGCGGCACGTGCGTGGTACTCCCGCCTACCTCCACGCAGCATCAATTCATTTCGGCAACTCGAGCGATCTTTCCTGGCCCACTTTGATGCCTGCCAAAAGATCCCACGAGTGGCTGATAGCCTATTTGCTGTCTAGCAGAGGAGTGGCGAGACCTTGAAGGACTTTGTTGCTCGATTTAAGGAAGCAGCGTTGGAGGTATACAACCTGAAAGACTCCGTAGCCACTTTGGCATTAAAACGAGGACTTCGTCCATCCAGGTTTGCCTATTCCCTGGACAAGAAGCCTCCGAGTTCTTATGTCGAGCTTCTGAGTCGAGCACAGAAGTACATCCGCGCCGACGAGGCAGATTCTTCAGGAGGGAAGCTGATAAGAACACCAGTAAGAAACCACCGCCTACTGATCATGCCGGTGCATGACCTCGGAAGCCTGAGCCTCCTCACCGCTCAGATCGCCGACCACAGACGCTTGTTCCTAAGGAGCAATTCACTCCCCTCATGGCTCCTATATCTCACGTCCTGCTAGAGATCGAGGAGGAACCTTATTTCAAGCGTCCGGCTCCCTTGAAATCTGGGACCCCCCGCAACAAGGAGTTTTACTGCCGGTACCATCGAGACTATGGTCACGACACCGAGGACTGCCACCATCTGAAGAAGGCCATTGAGGAGCTGGTTCAACAGGGTCACCTAGGCAAATTCATTCGAAGGGGAAACCTTCCCACTTCGGGTCCATCGGTGCCTCCGATACTTCTGGTCGGCGTGGACAATGCTCCAACGGAGAAGACCATAGCTATGATTTCCTGGGGGACAGATGGCGGTTCAAAGAGGCAACGAGAGGGAATAGATTCTGTAATTCCTTTTTTCGAAAAGGATTTAATGGGGTAGTTAATAAGCATGATGACAGCGTCGGTGTGTCCATGACTATAGTCAAACATCCTGTAAAAAGAATTTTAGTTGATAGTGGGAGTTCGGTGGATGTTTTGAACTATGAGGCTTTTGTTCGGATGAATCTGTCGAAGTCTTCCCTCCGACCCGTCGCCGCGCCTCTAATGGGCTTCACTGGAGACTCGGTGAGCGTGGAGGGGGAGATCACCCTCCCAGTCACGGCTGGGACCCCTCCATGTCAAAGCACCGTGGTTATAAATTTCTTGGTGGTCCGGGTCCCACTGGCTTATAACGCTATATTAGGGAGACCAGGATTGAATTTGCTAGATGTCGTGATCTCCACTAAGAGATTATTGGTAAGGTTTCCCACTGATGAAGGAGTCGGAGAGATGAAAGGGGAGCAAAGCCCGCCACCGCTTTGCTATCATTTGTCTCCCAGCCCACTGGAAGCGGCGTCGGCAATAGCCTCTGAGCCGCTCGATCCCCGGGAGCTGGGAAGGAGGGGAGAGCCAGCTGAACACCTCCTGACCCTCCCCTTGGGGGATGACCTGGCAAGGACTGTTCAGGTGGGGGCGTTACTTCCAGAAGAGGCACGTGATCGACTTCTTACTTTCCTGCGTGCCAACACCGACGTCTTTGCATGGTCGTCCTCAGACATGCCAGGCGTCCCTGAGGAAGTGATCATCCATCGGCTCAACCTCAGGCCAGAGTATCGGCCGGTCCGACAGGAAAAAAGAAACTTCGCTCCAGATGGACAGAAAGTTATCGACGAGGAAGTTCGCAAGTTAACGGCTACAGGCCATATTCGGGAGGTTCATTACCCCGAATGGTTGGCCAATGTGGTGCTGGTTCGTAAGACCAACGGGAGCTGGAGAATGTGCGTGGATTTCACCGATCTCAACAAAGCATGCCCTAAGGACAGCTTTCCCCTGCCCCGGATCGATCAACTGGTGGACGCTACATCCGGGCATAAGGTCCTTAGCTTCATGGATGCATTCTCTGGATACAACCAGATCAGGATGAATCCGGTGGATGAAGAAGCTACCTCCTTCATAATTGAGAAGGGGTTGTACTGCTATAGGGTAATGCCTTTTGGGCTAAAGAACGTGGGAGCCACCTACCAAAGGCTGATGAACAAAGTCTTCGAAGGCCAGATAGGACGTAACATGGAAGTATATGTGGATGATATGTTGACAAAGAGCGTCCACGCCACCGACCATATCGCGGACTTAACGGAGACTTTTGACAACTTTCGTCGGTACCAGATGAAGCTGAACCCACGCAAGTGTGCATTTGGGGTGACAGTCGAAAAGTTTTTGGGCTTCATGGTAACCGGTGGGGGATCGAGGCAAATCCGGACAAAGTTCAAACCATTTTGGACATGAGGCCTCCCACCAACAAGAAGGAAATACAGCGCCTGATGGGAAGGGTGGCCGCCTTAAGTCGCTTCCTGTCCAAGTCCGCTGAAAGATGTCTACCTTTCTTCAAGGCGCTCCGCAAGGTCAATGAGTTCGAATGGACGAAAGAGTGTCAAGAGACGTTCGAGGGGTTAAAGGAATTCTTATCTACCCCGCCGCTGCTAGCCAAGCCAACAGGTGGAGAAGAACTCCTTTATACCTCGCAGCCTCTCCTGAAGCCGTTAGTTTGTGCTGGTCCGCATGGACACCAATGGCACGCAAAGGCCAGTATACTACACAAGCAAGGTGCTCCACGATGCAGAGACCAGGTACTCGAAGATGGAGAAGATTATCTTCGTGTTGATTGTGTCTGCCCAGCGTCTGCGGCCATACTTCCAAGCCCACCCGATTGCGGTGATCACAGACCAACCTCTGAAGACAGTTCTCGCTCGCCCGGATACTTCCGGCCGACTGGCAAGGTGGGCCCTTAAGTTGGGGGAATTCGATCTGTCTTTTCGCCCCTGGTCGGCCATGAAGTCTCAAGTCTTGGCGATTTTTTGGTCGAATGCACTTGGGGAGAGGAACAACCTGAAGAACCTTCTACAAACCCTCAGCCTCTTGGAACTAGTGATGATGAATGGGTCCTTCATGTAGACGGGGCGTCGAATTCTCAAGGGAGCGGAGCAGGCCTCATCTTGGCCAACTCGGATGGAGTTGTAACCGACACTCCGCTTCCACTTTCCAGCCATTAATAATCAGGCAGAATATGAAGCTTTGCTGTCCGGGATGAGATTAGCTCAAGAGCTTAGGGTGAAACGCCTTAGGGCATTCACCGACTCCCAACTGGTCGCTGGCCAAATCGCAAGGGAATATGAAGCAAGGGATCCCATCATGTCCCGCTACTTGAGTATGGTGCAATCGCTAGCTTCTCCCTTGGCTTACTTTAGCGTCAGCTACATCCCTTGACAGGAGAATGCTAGAGCCGACGCCTTATCCCATCTTGCCACCTCAGCTGATGGGATGCTAGGAAGAGCTTATGTAGAGCACTTAGAAGCCCCGAGTATTGACGCATCAAGAGAAACTCTACTAGTTGAGCAGGAGCCTTCCTGGATGGATACCTATGTCCGGTACTTTACCGAGGGTACCCTCCCTGCCGAAGCCAGGAAACTTAAAAGACGGGCCCCGAAATTTTTCATAATGGAGGGAAAGCTCTATCGAAGGTCGTTCTCATACCCAGTTCTCAGGTGTGTTGGTCCCACCGAAGCTAATTATATTCTACAAGAGATATATGAAGGTATATGTGAAAGCTATCTGGGGGGCAGAGCTCTTGCATAGAAAGCCCTACGGCAGGGGTATTACTGGCTGACAATGAAGGAGGATGCCTTCGAACTTGTTAAGAGGTGTGACAGCTGCCAACGCCATGCCAACATTCAACATCAACCAGCGTCCCAACTGACCCCCCTGGCCGCACCCTGGTCCTTCGCACAGTGGGGCATGGATATCCTGGGATCGTTCCTCTAGCCTCCGGACAACGCAAGTTCCTAGTGGTGGCAGTCGACCATTTCACCAAGTGGATCGAGGCGGAGGCTCTCACCAAGATCACGGAGGGCAAAATAACGACTTTCTTCTGAAGTCTATGGTGTGCCAGTTCGGACTACCGCACACCCTCGTTACTGACAACGGCCGACAGTTTGACAACACGGCCTTCTGGGAATTCTGCGATGGCCTAGGCATCCATCATCGATTCACCTCCGTGGGGCACCCCCAAACCAACGGTGCAGCCGAGGTAACCAATCGCATCATCCTCCAAGGGCTCAGGGCTCGGCTAGATGGCTGCAAAGGGAGCTGGGTGGAGGAACTCCCCAGTGTATTGTGGGCCTACCATACGACGCCCGAGCCCCAACTGGGGAAACTCCTTTCAGCCTGGTCTTTGGGACCGAAGCAGTCATTCCGGTGGAGATAGGAGTCCCCAGTCCCCGGACAGAATTATACCACGAAGAAAGCAACTCAAACCAGCTGCGAGCCGATCTAGATTTAGTGGAAGAACTGCGAGATCAAGCACAGCTTCGCATGGCGGCTTTCCGTCAGTGGGCGGCCAAATACTATAATGCTCGAGTACGATCCAAGACGTTCCGCTCCGGAGATCTCGTTCTGCGAAGAGACGAAGTGTCAAAGCCAACAGAGGGGGCAAGCTGGCGCCGAAATGGGAAGGACCGTACTGTGTCAAGGAGGTACTTCACCACGGGGCATACAAAGTTGAAGAGCTAGACGGGAAACTGCTTCCTCGCACCTGGAACACCGATAATTTACGCCGGTATTATCAGTAAGGTACTATCTTCATTAATTTGAATCTACTTGACAGATTGATGTTCAAAAGGTTAGCATTATTTTTGAATGAGTATACTCGCCACTAAAGACCGGCTCCGCGTCGGCAACTAAAGACCGGCTCCGCATCGGCAACTAAAGACCGGCTCCGCGTCGGCAACTAAAGATCGGCTCCGCGTCGGCACTAAAGACCGGCTCCGCGTCGGCACTAAAGACCGGCTCTCCGCATCGGCACTAAAGACCGGCTCTCCGCGTCGACAACTAAAGACCGGCTCCGCGTCGGCACTAAAGACCGGCTCTCCGCGTCGGCACTAAAGACCGGCTCTCCGCGTCGGGAATTAAGACCGGCGCCTCGTGTCAGCACCAAAACCGGCTCCCTGCGCCGGTAATTGGGACAATGTTTGGGTGCACAATCACATTTCGTGCGACCTATCTAACGAGGCACCATTGGTTGGTGATTAGCGACAACTCACGCAGCTAAAGATGATTATAACCAAAGGCACGCGATGAGGGTTAAAACATTCATTGATGGCTAAAAGTTTACAAAATTGCCGACCTGAGTCGAGCTTAGAGCAATACAAAAAAAAAACTACTAAGGGTCATTTGGGGCCAGGTCATCGTCTTCAGGGACGTCATCTGGCTTCAGCCCTTCAATATCCTCGAGGTCGTAGAGTTCTTGGATTTTTTCCTTACAGTCTTGGAAGCCGGCATTGTAAGCAAACGCCGCCGATTCGGCTAGCTCCTTATCAAAGGCTTTAGACTTCCTGAAATCCTCTACGGCCTCTGCAGCTCTTTTCTCTGCCTCGAGGGCTTTCCGCTCGGACTCGACGGCCTCCCTCTTGGCCTCAGTCACCGCCGCCTCCAAGTCGGCAATCTTGGCGTCGGACTAGCGGGCGACCTCTTTGGCTGCGTATATTTCAATGGAGGCGAAATCCAATCGAGTCTTCAAGACGCACATTTCTGATTCCACCACCTCCAGCCTCTCCTCGGCTATTCTTTGCTTTTCCTCGGCCGCCTGAGCGTTATCCAGCTCATTGGCTGCACGACGCTGGGCAACTTCCAGCGCGTACTCGGCCTTCTCGGCTCTCAGCCGGATGGCTTCGACTTCGCCCTTTAGGATGGCTCGAGTATCCTCCAAAGCCATCTCTGCCTTTTCTGCCCTGGCCTGGATTGATAGCATCTCCTCCCGCGACTGGTTGAGAGCAGCATCACTCAGGTCCAAAGTTCCCTCATGGCGATCAGAGAGTTCAGTGCCTGAATGGAATGTCAATGTTAAAAAACAAAATAAAACAAATGAAACAAAGAGAAAAAATGATAATGGAGCAAAGGCTCACCCAAAGATGTGCCACAGACGCCTCGCGGAAGAAGGTGGCTCTCCCTTGATGCCGGAGAAACTCCTGCACCTCTACCACAGATGCTTCATCTAGGGCCCGCTCGGCCCAGTGGCTGTGGTTCGCTAACAGTGATTGGAAGGAAGGGTCGACGCCCCTCCTTTCCCTCAGCACGAGGGCCGCAGAGGAAGATTTTGCCTCCGACTCTACTGCCTCCGGCCCCTTGGCTGGTGGAGGCGCTTCGGTTGTTGCCCCTACGGGGGGCAGGATAGCTACGGGAATTGGCTCTATTGGTGCGGGGACCTGCTCCGTCTCCGCGGCTTCGGGCGAGGGTGACGGCGCTTTTGCAACCTGCTCTGGAGAAGGATCGAGCAGGATGATAGGAGGAGCTGGAACTGAAGGAGATCTTCTTTCTCTTATTTGGCTCCGCCCGTCTTCCTCGCCGGCCTCGGCCTTTACCATGTCTTTCTTGCGGGCTCGTCGATTTGAGCTCTGGCTGCCTCGCACACGTGCGGGGATTCTACAATTTTGGCCCTTTTAGCATCGGCCTCTCCAGCGTCGGCCCTTCTAGTGTTGGCCTTCTTCAAAATCTTAGCGCGCAGGGGCTTCACAACTCTAGCCCCTCCAGCGTCGGCCCTCCCTACGTCGGCCCCTCCAGCGTCGGCCCTTCCCGCGTCGGCCCTCCTTGGGATTTTGGCAACGGCCCTCCTCTTGGCAAGGGACTCATTCCCCGTTGCCTTCCTCTTCTTAGTGGCCGCCTGCCTGAGCTCGCGAAGCGATGGAGCCATCCTTATAAAGATGGGAGATGAATAAATAAATAAAAAATAAATAAATAAATAAATAAAAAGGGAAGAAAAGAAAAGAAAAGAAGGAAAAAGGTGGGTAATCAAGTGCTCACCACCAGAGACGAAGGTTTTCATCAACCAAAAGCTTATTGCATAAAGGGACATCGGCACTCAGAAGCTGCCCAAAGGCCATTCGATCTCTTGAAAGGATAGAAGAATCCCTTTTGGCATCAATGTTGGGTGTCCCCCAACTTCCGCGCACCCCACCGATATCAGCAAAAAAGAACTTATCCTTCCACCCTTTAACGGAGGTGGAAAGGTACAACTTGAGGATCCTATTGGACCTAGGAGTAAAGAACCACCAACCTGATTGCTTACGGAGGGTATAAAAACTGCGGAATAAGGCGATGCTGGCCTCTATGCCTTGCAGGTGATAGAGAACCAGAAAGCCGACAATGGTTCGGATCGAGTTAGGAACTTACTGGGAAGGTGTTAGAGAGTATCGGTCCATAAGATTGAGGATGAAAGGATGGATAGGTAGCCAAAGTTCGCCCTTAAAGAAGGCTCCATACAAGGCAACCCTTCCGGGACGGGAAGAGGTTACCCTGTCATCAAGAGCAGGGTAGAACAGACGAAAGTTTGGCGGAAAGCTATACCTAGCTTTCAGATTTACTATGTCTTGAGCAGACATAGTGGAAGTAGTCCCTTCGGGGGACTCCTTGGCAGCGCTGGAAGGACCAGCAGCCATCGGATGGCTCCGGGCGGAAGTTCGCCCGCTGGTCAGATGACTCCCGGTTACGAGGCGTCTGACCAGCCGCCGTTCTGGCAAGGAGTTATTGGAGGAGGGGGGTAGACCACTGGCTTGGTAAGGAAGCGAAAGTTTGAGGAGTGGGGGAACGATCCCCGGAATCAGAAATAGAATAAGAAGGCGAGGAAGCCATGGAGACTAACCCGGAAAACTCGAGCTAAGACCGAAGGAGCACGAAGAGAGAATAAAACACGGGAGGCGGACGGACACTTGCAGACTCGAGAGGAAGCAGTAGCGTAAGAAAAGGGAGGATGGGAGGATAAGGACGATTTTTCCTCTTATAGCACCATTTCAAATCATCACATGGCCGTCCATTCTGGCCATGTGTCCACCTTCAAATGGAAGGCGCTTCGCGGCCTACCGGCACGAAAAACACGAAAAGCTCCACCAATAGAGAAATGGCATGGCCTTACCGCAATGATGACGCTCGCCTTTTACGACTCACTACTCAAGGAAAATCCTCTCCAATCCCAACAGCCCGGACAGACGAAATGATGGCGCGAGAATCGGCCATCCAAAGGATATTAACACCTCTTTCGCTGGTGATTGTGCGCTCACCCATCTCAGGGGTGGGGGGCATCTGATACGGCTGACCATCTCCTCTGGGTGGTATTATCTTTTGCACAATTTTTGGAGATAATGATGTGACAACAAAACCCAGAAAAGGAACTTTTGGTTCCGACCTCCAGCGACGGCCTTTGGCTCCGGCCTCCAATGACGGCATCCAGCGACGGCCTTTGGCTCCGGCCTTTAGCGACGGCCTTTGGCTCCGGCCTCCAGCAACGGCCTTTGGCTCCGGCCTTTGGCTCAGGCCTCCAACGACGGCCTCCAGCAACGGCCTTTGGCTCCGGCCTCCAACGACGGCCTTTTCCGGGCTCCGGTCCTAACTTTATGCCTTTTTTCGCATGCACAATGACCTGCCTCAGGCAACGGATCCCGAGATTCGAGGTCTATTACCGTGTACCTCGCTCACTAAAATCACGGGCAAGTGCTACCACGATCGGCAGTTACCACTATAAGCGGCCCTCATCCAGCAACGGCTTAACCGCTCGCCGTTCAAAGAAACTTATCTCAACAAGGAAGATTCGATGGTTCCAACAGAACGAGGTAAACGGAACCCCCAGATAGGTATAAGAGGAGGACCCGAGCTCAATGCAAGGGGATCTCTTTCTCTCTCCCGATCAATCACTCTCTATCTCTCAACTATTATCTGACTTCTACAGAACTGAGCGATAAATTCACTAACTTGGGCGTCGGAGGGTCCTCGCCAGGAACACCGGCCAGGGACTTCTTACAGGGTTTCAAAGAAGGGAGACGATCCCTCCATCCCATTTGAAAGCCCACGATAAACCTCAGCATGCCCGTCGCTCAACACGATTGATTTGTCCGCATCACTATATATCACCATTAAAATATTAAAGGTTGCATGCTTAAAACTTTAGCTTCAACCCTCTGGTACTGGTGCCATCGTTTTGAATCACATCCAAGTGATTGCTCTGGTACTGGTTGCTTTGTTTTTGAATCACACCCGGCAGTTTCGTGTTTAGTTTTTAATTCCACACAACTAATCATATGCAGAATGATCCTATAATCTCACCATTTGTGTAAATTTAATGTTTTAATAATTAGGAGGGACAGTATGCATGACTTGGACTCAGACTCAGATCATTGGTGCCAACCCACACCATCATAGTGATGTTTGTTTGATTTGAACCTCGTAATTAATAAATAATCTTCTTCCTATATAACTACTCATCCAAAAGAAAGATTTGGTCATCAATTTCCTCCATCATCTCAAGCCACTTTTTCTCAATTATAAAAAAGAGGAGATAAAATATAACATATAGTTTTACAAATCTTAATGAATATGAACAAACTAAATTCATTAATGCAAACCGTTATGAAACAAGGTAGAAGTTTCATCATAGATACATAATTTAATACTTAGAAAATGTCATCATAATCAAATAATAAACCGGGAGTTTACCAACGGTCAATGTTGTTTTTGTTTTTTCCATTCACTTAGAAGGAAAGGATAATTTATATAAAAATAAAATTGGCAATGTGAATCTCCAAGAAAACAATGGGAAAGAAATCCACGTAATACTAAAAATAAACCGAAGGGCAAATCCACCACAGATCTACTTCTGTCTCAACCACAAATAACTTTTAAAAAAACACTTATTCAGAGAAAAAGAGGGGAAAAAAGAAAAAAAAAAAAAAAAAAGTGAACTCACTCTAGCTCTGGTCACCGCCCTCAGCCCCATAGCCCTCAAGGGCCTCTCCAGTAAGCCGGCAGATCCGCCACTGCGGCAGCACCTCCGCCCCCATCTCCTCGTAGAAGCTGATCGCATTCGCGTTCCAATCGAGCACGCACCATTCCACCCTCCCCATCGCCATCTTCGCCGCCTGCGCCGCCACCGCCGACAGCAGCATCCGACCAAACCCCCTCCGCCGCCACGCCGATCTCACAAATATATCCTCGACGTACAGCCCCGGCTTCGCCAGGAACGTCGAGTAGTTCGGGAAGCACAGCAGGAACCCCACCACCACCGCTCCTCCGCCGCGAGGCGACGCGAACTCCGCCGCCTCCGGGTCCTCCACTGGGGACTTCAGCTCCACCCGCCGGGCGATCGCGCGGAACAGAGAGGGATCCGCCGCATCTTTGTGCTCCTCGTCGGCTTGGGAGAAGGGATTTGGAGACAGCTCAGGATGAGGACGGTGAAGGAGAGGAAGGGCGGAGGGGCGGGAGAGGGGAAGAGGGTGGAGGAGAGGGACGACTCGGTGGCGGAGAAGAGGTGGGTCAACTTCTCGAACTCCGCCATCTGGCGGATGAGGCGGCGGATGTGGGGGACGTCCCGGCTGTCGGCGAGACGTATCCGAGCCCACATGGCGGCTGCCTGCTCCGGCGTGGTGGCGGCGGCGGCGCAGGAGGAGGACATGGCGAGTACGCGGCTTCTAGGGTTCGGAGGGATCGGGCGTGGGTTATTATGGTGCCAGATGTAAAAGGTTCGAATCGGTCCAGTAGGCCAGAGACAGTCGTCAGACCGGCCGGACATTGACCCGGCCAAAGGTTCGGATCGCTGGTCATTTGTTCAACCGTTGGTCACTAGTTTAACCATTAATTAATTATTTTAATATAAAAATATATTATATTAATAAAAATTAATTTTAATAAAAATCAAGATTAACATCATAATAAAACCTATGATCTTATTTTGTTTGTTTGTATTGAGTTGATCGGTTCACGAGTGAATCGGATGGATTAATCGGACTATTATGAATTATTTATTTTATGTTAGAATTGTACCAGCTTGACCTTTGAGTCTCGTTTTAACTGGTCCAATCGATTGGTTCGATTCGATTCTGACAACTATGCTAGAGACAAGTTCAATTATATACCAGATGAAAAAGTATTGCGGCATGACGTATCAAATATTTCACTTAATTTTTTTGATTGAAATCTTCAGTTACAGCAATTGCTATTAATTTAATGAATGAAGCACTCATAAATAACTAAAATTTTCTTTCTCGATGATTGTCAAACTTATGGTACATTTATTGGAACTTGATTTTTATAATCTTAAAATATATTAATAAAATGTTAACCACTAATTTTTAGTTATATAGCACTTTCAACTAATCTAACTGAAAAAAAATAAAAAATAAAAAAGCGAGAGTGAAAGAAGTCGAAGAATCTTTTCAGGTAATCCTTCCATACTCAAGTTAGCTTATAAAGTGAAAGAACTAAAATTTATTGGATTAGTACCCTAAATTTCTTTAACTTAAGAATGAACTACTTTTACCTGATAAATGTAGGCCTACTTTTACAAGCCTCATGGGATCGATTCTTTTTTTTTTTTTTGGTACAGGTAGGTGATCACATCAATCTAGGGTGAGTCAAACCCGATATATCAGAGTGCAAAATTTGGGAAAGAACAAGGGGGCAAGGTTCACCCAGCTTCCAGCTCCAAGAACCAGCATGAGACGCCATCCTAGCAGCAATCCAATCTGCCGCAGAGTTGGCTTCCCGATAGATGTGCCTAATCCTGACGCAAGAGATACCCTGAAGGATAGAATGAATATCTCCAATCAAGGGATGATAGGCACACGGGCACAGGAGTCCTGCCTAATCCAGCGGATAACAGTAATGGAATCCCCTTCAACAATAATGCTGCGAGCTTCCAGACAGCGAATAGCACAACAGATACCAGCCCAAGCAGCACACAACTCTGTAAGGGGCACTGTGGAATCAAGAAGACCAAATCCACCAGACGCCAGCATCTCACCGTTAGGCCCACGAATCACAAATGCCGAGCCTGCACATCTGCCGCGAACACTACCATCAAAGTTGATTTTAACAAACCCTGAAGGTGGGGGCTCCCAAGAAATGAAGACCGTACGCCGGTACGCTGTCGAAGCAGCAGGGGAGTCCCAGTGGCCAGGGGTAGCAGAAAAACGAAATCTCTGATGGAATGTATACTCAGCAGCTAAGGAGAAGGCGGCCCTAACAACCCTGCGAGGATGAATAGTCTCATTAGCGAACAGAAGCCGATTCCGAGATAACCAAATCTGATAAGCAGTGTAAGCCCTCCTCGAAACCAGAAGGTGGAATCCTCTTCCCATATCCTCCCTGATGATACTCAAAAAGTGACTACACAGGGATTCAAACCCCTGATCCCAAGGACCATCACCTGAAATCTGCCAAGTCTATCTCGCCTGAGAGCAACTGAGATAGCATGACCAACCGTCTCGTCCTCCCTACCACATAATGGGCAAATAGGAAGAATGCTCATGCCTCTCGCGGAGAGCAGGGAACAAGTAGGAAGTGTGTTCCATGCAAGTTTCCACATAAAAAGCCGTACCCTAGGATGAATGGGGAGACGCCAGATCCACTTCAAATCAATCGAATGCTGAGGCTGGGGGCTGTAAATCTCAACAAGATCTCTAATAGGAGCACGGGACAGACAGGATCTCGTCCAAACCCTAATATCAGGGGTGGGACCCGGAGTAAGAGGAATGGCAAGAATGCGCCGACAAAGCTCAACTCCAAAGAAACTAGAGACCATAGAAGAAGACCAAGCAGAGCGATCCGGACCGAATAAGTCAATCACCCTCATACCCTGAGGGATGTCAGAACTCACAAAAGTCGGCCAACGGGACAGAGGAAGGTCAGCTATCCAGGTGTCATGAACAATATCAACAGAAACCCCGTCACCTAGCGACCAAGAGATGCTGTCCAAATAGGCGGAGCATGCCGGCAAACCTCTTTCCAGAAAAAAGAGTACCCAGGGATAAGCTGAGGAAGAGAGGAAGAATTCCAGTCTCCATATTTGGCCCGCATAAAGGAGCTCCACAAACAGTGCGGATCAAGCAAGAACCGCGTAGCATGCCTTGCAATCAGAGCCTCCCTCCTAACAATGAGCGACTGGATCCCGAGCCCACCCTCGGTAATCGGCATAGAAACAATATCCCAAGCCAGGAGGTGAATACCATGCCCATCCTGCATCGAAGCCCAGAGGAAATCCCGGAACTATCTCTCGATCTTCCTCAAACAAGACAAGGGAACAGCAGCATTGGCAAGCAGATAGAGAGGAAGGGAAGATAGCACCGAGCGTAATAGTGAAAGCCTCGCCATCATAGAGAGCCCAGTGACCTGCCACCCATCCAATCTGTCACGGACCTGGCTAACTAAGTTGCTGAAGTCAGAGATACGAGGCCGCCTCCCCGTAATAGGTATTCCAAGGTAGGATAGCTGATCAGCCTGATTAGGAATACCCATAATCTGTGAGATAGTCCCTCTAACTATAGACTTCGTCCTAGGGCTGAAACAGATCAGATTTAGTGATATTGACTTTCTGCCCAGAAGCACTACAATAAGACTGAAAAATAGTCGCAAAAGTGATAGCATTGCGAACAGTGGACCTTCCTAAAAGAATGCAATCATCAGTGAACATAAGGTGAGAAAGGGAGGGCCCTTGGGGACCAGCAGTATAAAGGGCCAAAGAGTTGCTATCCTGAGCCTGAGATAGCGCTCGGGACAATGAATCGGCCGAGAGAATGAACAGGAAAGGAGAAAGAGGGCAGCCCTGTCTCAACCCAACCTTCGAGTGAAAATAATCAGTCTGACCACCATTAATAAGGAGAGAGAAGGAGGGCTGGTTAACACAGGCCATCACCCAGTCAACAAAGAGCTCCGTAAACCCAAACCCAAGAAGAGTGTGGCGCAGGAAATCCCAGTTCAATCTATCATAAGCTCTCTCCATATCGAGTTTGACAGCCATAAGACCCTGACGGCTAGGAGCTCGCTGAAGGTCATGCATGAATTCCTGAGCAAGCAGAGCATTATCAGTGATGCTGCGCCCCCTGAGAAAAGCCCCTGCTGTGGAGAGATGATGCGAGCCATCACAGAACACATTCGGGAAACCAGGATGCGCGCACATACTTTGTATAAGGTGGTGCAGAGACTAATAGGCCGAAAGTGCTGAGGAGAGGAAGCATCAGGGCGTTTGGGCACCAGGGTGATAAGAGTCCGATTCCAATCTGCTGGAATTGCTTTAGACTGAAAAACAAGCTGAATAGCTTGCACCACCTCCTGTCCAACAATATCCCAGTAGTGGCGAAAGAAAACAGCCAGGAACCCATCAGGTCCAGGAGCCTTGTCAATACCAAGATCCCATAAAGCCCACCGAATATCATCCTCAGTAATCGGACGGATGAGAAGAGCATTCTCCACATCAGAGACCCTAGAGGAAGGGGAGACCGGAAAATAGGGTACCCTTCACCAGAGTGCTCAGACCATCTAGACTGAAGAAATGGAGCATCTGATCCCTGATCATATGGAACTCCTCCTAAGGGTTGCCCTCCTCATCAATAAGCCGTCTAATGCGGTTCGCAGCACGGCGTTTAAGAGTAGCCTGGTGAAAGAATCTAGTGTTGGAGTCCCCTTCCTGAATCCACTGAATGTGGGACCTCTGCCTCCAAAAAGTCTCCTGTTGTAATAAAAGAGAGTGATGAAGAGACAAGTTGGTTCTAAGGGTCAAAAGATCAGAATCAGAAAGATATCCCTCTTGGTCCTCCTTTGACTGCAGAGACGAAATAATAGACTCAGTCTACTCAACCCGGCGAGCAATGTCCCCCACCTCCCTTCTACTCCAACTACATAGTCTACGTCTAGCAAGAACCAGACGCCGAGAAAGTCTGTAGGTGGCACTCCCTCTGACAGGCAACCGCCAAACCTGTGAGATGACATATCTAGCAGAAGAATAGAAAGTCCATAATTTCTCAAATCGAAACACCCTACTCTGCTGGAGAGACACATCAGTAGAAATCAGAATAGGACAATGATCCGAACAATTCTAGACAGATGAGAACATTGGCTGAGGGAAAAAGCTGGAGCCACTGAGGATTGGCCAAGGCTCTATCCAGTCTTTCCCACACCCTAGCAGAACCCTGACGATTGTTACACCAGGTGAACTGAGGCCCAGAGAAACCCAAATCCAAAAGACCAGCTGAAGCAATGAAGTTTCTGAACTCAGATCTTTCCACTGAATCAACCGCCTGCCTGCCACCTCTTTTCTCATTGGCCCCGATAATACAGTTGAAGTCACCCGCAATGAGAGAAGGAATACCCTGGGATAGCAAAGAATGAATCTCAGCTCATAGCACCCGGCGCACCCTGAAGTCAGTGCTAGCATAAGCACCCGATAGAAGCCAGGGAACATGAGATCCGTCAGAAACAACCAAAGCAACTTGTTGACCACAGTAATGAAAGGCATCCACTTTGATATTGTCAGCTCTCCACAAAACCACAATACCGCCGGAGAAACCTACAGAGTCAATAGCATAGGAAACCCAAGATCTGGAGACCATACGTCGAAATCGAGCAAGACTGGTCCCCGACAACCGAGTTTCCAGAAGAACACAAATATCAAAACCATGAAGCTGCAGTAGCCTCCCAAACGCAAAGCGAAACGATGGTTTCTGGGCTCCGCGCACATTCCAGACAAGAATCTTCATTCTGAGGCATGAAAGGGGTGAACCCCCACCCTATCCCCCATCAACTCATCAACAAGGCGGTCGTCAGCTGGAAGAGAACCCACAGCAGGTTCCTTACCCCTACAATCCTCCAGATGGAACGAATCCATGGATACGACTTCCACATCCCGGAGAGCGAAATCCTTAGAGCAGGACGATTCCATGGCTTCAGCCTCCTCGCCCCGAAGGATAGCCTTCTTAAGCAGAAGGTCCGCCGAATCATGAGTAGCTGCCTCCATTTGGGCTGGCAAGGAGAGACCTGAAGCAGACTGTAGACCCGGCCCTTTCTTGCGACGAGACTTCTTATTCCCTGGCCCCGAAAGGTCAAGAGACCCCCGGGAAGAGTCAACAGTTGCTAGAAAAGTGAAAGACCCCTATGATCTAGCTTTCCCCCAATAGAAGTCTTCCCTTTTCCTTTAGTGGTCCTGGATACCACTCGCTGCGAAACAAGGTCCTCAGGCCGGTTCCTCTTGGAAGGGCCAGAATAGCCATCCTCCCGGGACTTAGTCTGCTCAATCGATGTATCAGGCTCTAAGCAAGCAAATGGATTAGAATCATTGCCCTCATCAGACCCTTTTAGCAATCCTTTCTGAAACTTTGCTACAGTATCAACCGGCACAGGGCTTCCTTCAAACACTGAGACAAAGTTTTCCTCTGCTCGGCTGCCTGTGCCTACGCTGCCTGGGTTCGATGCCGACTTCTCCGCATGGACCATCCCTCCCTGGGACTTCGACACTGCGGAAGGAGAGAGCGAGGCAATCCCCCTGCTCGGCTGCCGGTGGGCTGGTTTCTTAGGAAGTTGCCATCTTTCGGCCAAAGTAGGGGATGACCCTGGAGAAGCGAAACGTTCACCCGACGGAGGTTCCTGAGAGGATTTTCGGCGCCTGATAGCAGCCATCTAGGGCCCAAAAGCAGGACCGGAAGAAGGCGTGGAGGAATCCGTCACAGCCTGGCAAGATCCAGAGAGATGCACTGATCCACAATCACCGCAAATTCCATCAAGATTTTCATATGAGAACTGTTGCCAAAATGGATCTCTGCTGCCACGGATCCGAGTGCCTGGCCGGAGGGGTATACTCAGATCCACTCGGACATAGGCTCGAGCAAAGCTTCCACGCTTCCTTGCCTTGGTTGATTCATCAGAATAAAGGAATTGCCCGGCCACTGCAAGGATGGACGAAAGAATTTCATCACTCCAAAACTCAATTGGAAGCTGTGGCAACCGTATCCAGAGCAGAGCAGAATGGATGGAGCTGTCGACTGGAACGAATTCCGGACGCCACTCTGCAGTGATGATCGGTTATCCATTAACAACCCAGGGTCTTCCCAGTGCAAGCGCCTTAGCTCAAATGTCAGAGAAATGGAAGATGAAATGCTTATTCGCCAAGGCCAGAGCTTCGATGTCACCTGTCAACCCCGCTCGGTGGAACTCTCGAACTATGATTTCCGGCGGAATCCAGCGAGAGAGGCAGCGAGCGAGGATAGCATGACTCCCCCATCTTTCCTCTTCAGCATTCAGAGAGTGCAACGGCACTTGGACTATGTTCGGATACCTCCGTTTCAGCTCCGCCACTACCGCCGGAGGAGGCGAAGGAGCAACCCATTCAAACCCACTCCTACGGGCCCGATGCCACGCCGTGCCGGACATCCCTGCCCCGACGGACTCACCGGGACACAGTTGAGCAGGAGTCCCCATCACTCGGAGAACCATGCAGAGAAAACAACCAGAGCGCTGGGATCAGGGAAGATGAAGACGGAGCCCAAATCTTAAAGCAGACTTGGCAGAGGAAACCTTCTAACAACCGAAATCATGAGACTCTCTCTCTCCTCTCTCTAGAAACCTCACAAGGGCTTAGTTGGGATCGATCCTTTCATTGTTGGATTGCTTGGATGATTTGTCTCTCATATTGGATGATGCCTTTGGTTCGATAAGAATGCCTTTGCTCTACTTTAACGTCTATTTCTTTTTTATTATATACCCTTTTTTATCTTCACCTCTTTCTTATACCCTCGTATGGGAGTATAGCTTTGGTGCGGAAGGTTAAGTACAGTTGATGAGAAGCTATTAAATTTTTTTCTAAATAATTAAAAAGAAGAAATGATAAAAGTTTAAATTTTAAATTTTAAAAATCTTAACAATATGTCTACAATATCTAATTCATGAGCATGGACACCTCATAGCTAGCATAGTGTTCTTTATAACGATAATATTGGAGCTACACAAATTACAACCAATCAATTTGTCGGAATGAAACTGTTATTCAAGTTGATTTTTTCATGCTTGCAACTAGAAATATATTAGTTTCATATATAAATATATATATATATGAATACATATATGTATAAAAAAATATATGGTGTGTGTAAGGCAGATTATGTTCAAAAAAATCTCAAAATAAAAATAAGTCAAGAATCAGGCCTGGGAGACAGTTTACACCACTGCCCTAAAGGAGAATTGATCCCCCTTCTCGTGCAAAGAAAATAGAACCTCAACTCTCCTTCAAGGTACAACTCGGAAGCCAGATTCCTACATCCGTTGGCGGCACAATTTCAACGAATGCGATCAGCGATCTTCAACGCAATCTTCAAAGAAAAAAATAATAAAATGTAGAATTGTTGTTGTAATCTCCCCCAAAATTTTTATCCTTTGAAACTTATTTATAAATTTTTTTAAAAACAAAATGGACAAACATTTTTTTTTAAATGGCTGAGCGTTTCAAACGGCCGAGCGGAAAACGAGCGTTGGTTTTTTTTTTTAACGTCGGCGTTTGGTTTTCCAAATGGACGAACGTTAACAATCCCCCACAAAAAAAAAATAAAAATAAAAACAAAGGAATAATAATCAAATAAGTTAAATTCAATAAGCAATTTCAAAACTTTAAAATTTTTACTGTGCTTAGTGCAAGTACCTTCTAGGTTTGAACTTGCATTTAGTATAAAATACAAACAGTATGAAGATGAGCTGATCAGCGCTATCTAGGCCATATGCTTGCCTTGATTTTCATGAGAGTTACTAGGGATTCGCCCCGGTCCCATAGTCGCGGCCTCACGACTACTCTCACTAAGGTAAATCCTCCAAGGGTATGTGCAACGGAATCATACCTCGCTGAATTTACAGCCTTTGATCTATTAAGAGCTATGCTCAATAAGGTAGATCCTCTAAGGGTACATAACCTCGCTAAATTTACAGCCTTTGATCTATTAAGAGCTATGCTCAACCTAACCGTCACAATAAAGCACCACACCATATGGATGGGATGGAGACAAACTCCTAAAGCAGTGCTTCCAGATATCACCTCAGAGATCGTTTTCCTTTGAACCTTAACCATAGGGTTGCCATGATGGTAGGGGTCCACTCTGGTGACTAATATATGGGCTTAAGCCCCATCTCCCTCGATATCTCAAAAACCACATCCTTCGAAAGGCCTTTGATTAAAAGATCTGCCAAATTATGTTTAGATCTTACAAACTGCAGTGATATTGATTCTTTCATTTTATTTCTTATAGATTTATACCTGATCAGGATATGGGCAGTAATGTCCATTAGACAGAGAAAGACTAATTATGCCACATGAATGACAATAATTGACCATGCTACTTCACAAAAGAACCACAAAATATAATCTACAAATGAACATCATAGACTTGCATAGCATAACAGTGAATTCATGAAATTGTTTCACTACCCATAATATATTATGCACCATTACCCCCACAATACTGGGACTACTACGTCACATCATCAGGAGGCTCAACTGATGGCATTAAACATTTTAACTTTTTCCTTTTGTCATTACAGAATGAGCTAAAAGAAACTACCAAACTAGCCTTAGATAAGACCAACCTTATTTCAGCGAAATAACCATCACTGTCACCTTAATAACAATTTTTTTTTTTGGATTGCAACAAACAGTACAAAAATTTTAGTGAAGCAAAAATGATCCCATGACATAACTAACAATCATAACATTATACACTGTAATTCACCAACATGAGAAGATATGGACGGGATTCATAGATGAACGCACACACACAAAAAAAATAACTATTTAATATGAATAACAAAACACCAAAAGAAGAAGCACCGAAAAGCCATAAAATATTTTTTTTCTTTATATTTAAATCATGGTAGGATCTAATAAAGATTATATTTCTTCCTCTCAAAGAAGCAGACTATTCATTCAAATCAAAAGGCAAATGAAAACAAAAAAGATAACAACATTTGAACCCACGAAGAGATCAGATTACATCTCAGATCGCATCCAAAACCAAATCTCAGATTTTCTACTTTAGTTAGTTCGGCTTGCAGGGCATTCGAGATGGAGATCCTCAACAAGCTCAAGAATCTCGATGCCTATCCAAAGATCAACGAGGATTTCTATAGTCGGACATTCTCGGGATGCCTCATCACCATCATCTCCTCTATCGTTATGCTTTTCTTATTCATCTCCGAGGCTAGACTATATTTATTCAGAAATAGAGACTAAGTTGATAGTAGATACCTCAAGAGGAGAAAGACTACAAATCAATTTTGATATTACATTTCCATCCCTTAGTGTTGATACCATGGATGTAAGCGGGGAGCAGCACTATGATATAAGGCATAACATCACACAGAAAAGATTAGATCATTCTGGTAATGTTATTGAGTCAAGGCAAGATAGAATTGGTGCACCCAAGATTGAAAGGCCTTTACAAAAGCATGGAGGAAGGCTTGAGCATAATGAGACTTATTGTGGTTCTTGCTATGGTGCAGAAGTGTCAGATGATCATTGTTGTAACTCATGCGAAGAAGTTCGTGAAGCATATGTGAAGAAAGGATGGGCCCTGACAAATCGACCAGTGCACAAGAGAAGGCTTCATCCAAAAGGTCAAGGAACAAGAAGAGGAAGGATGCAATATTCAAGGGTTCTTGGATGTCAATAAAGTTGCTGGAAATTTTCATTTTGTGCCTGAAAAAAGCTTCCACGGATCTAATATTTGTGTGCATGACTTATTGGCCTTCCAAACAGAAAGTTACAATATAAGCCACAAAATAAATAAACTATCCTTTGGAAAGGAGTTTCCAGGTGCTATAAATTCACTTGATGGTGCACAGTGGACACAACAAGCCTCATCTGGGATGTACCAATATTTCATCAAAGTTGTTCCCACAATTTACAGACACATAAAAGGACACAGAATTCACTCAAACCAGTTCTTCTTTAGATTGTTATTCAAGTTGATTTCTTAATGCTTGCAACTAGGAATATATTAGTTTCATATATAAATATATATATGAATACATATATGTATAAAAAAATATGTGATGTGTGTGAGGCAGATTATGTCCAAAAAAATCTTAAAATAAAAATAAGTCAAGAATCAGGCCTAAGAGGCGGTTTACACCACTTCCCTAAAGAGAACTGATCCCCCTTCTTGTGCGAAGAAAATAGAACCTCAACTCTCCTCTAAGGTACAACCCGAAAGCCAGATTCCTATATCCCGAAAGCCAGATTCCTATATCCGTACAACCCGAAAGCCAAATTCCTATATCCGTTGGCGGCACGATATGCGATCAGCGATCTTCAATGCAATCTTCAAAAAAAAAAAAATAGAATTGTTGCTGTAATCTCTTCTAAAATTTTCATCATTTGAAACTTATTTATAATTTTTTTAAAACAAAATGGACAGACGTTATTTTTTTTTTATTGCTGAGTGTTTCAAACGGTCGAGAGGAAAATGAGCGTTGGTTTTATTTTTTAAGGTCGACGTTTGGTTTTCCAAACGGCCGAATGTTAACAGAAACACATTTTGTTCATTATCCAGTGACATATACAATCCGAAGTTTGGTTTATTCCGTTGAAGATCAACTTTGCAAACATCATGACTAAACAACTTTTCTCTCTATAATTCAAAGCTCTACTTAGGCAAACTTACTTATCTTGATGAATATTTGAATTTAGTAGGACATGATAAGAAAAAGAAAAAAAAAAGAGTATAATCAACTTCTATATAAGGATAGAATATCAAATTCTAGTCGTGAATAATTTGGTGCTCCACCGATAAGAAATAAGAAATGTAATAGGAGATCACTCTATTTGAATACAAATTTCAATTATTCATCGACCTGGCAAGAACTCAAAGTCCAGCAATCACCCTTCATTGGATCTTATCATTTCTTAATTCTGTCCTCTCCTCAGTAGATCCTGTTAGTTGTGAATATCACATGTGAAATATGGAATCAGTGACATACAAGTATAATATACAAGGATTTCATAGCGTAGTGTGGTGATCAATTCAACCAAAACATTACTCTTTCAAATTTAATAGGACAAGATACCAATTGGCATTAAGGTGTTAACTAGTCTCAGAGAATTGGTAGAATTTTATATCCAATAATCTTCTCTTCGTTATCCTTGCGTCAAAATCAAACCTGCTGTTGATTAGCCTATACATCAAATTCATCCTTATGCATCAATTTGCAAATTATTGGAAGAAACAAATGTACGCTTGATTAGTTCTTGCTTGTCTGAGAATTTATCTAGCTATTCATTCCTTAAGGGAACGCCTTGTAGATCTGTCGACTTGAAGTAAAAACTATAATCTTTTGATAAATTAATAGCTGATATCTCTCTCTCTTTCTTAAGGAAGATTTCTGGGTGTCAAAATCGAGGTTCCCTATAGTCTTCTTCCTCTCCATAAGGTAGTGTTTGATAGAAAAAATATTATCCATGGATAAGTATACGGGATAGAGTTTGTCCCCTAGCTATCCCTAGAGATATCCCTTGGCTATCCTATTGATCATATCAAATGCAAAAAGGTAAATCCATAGGATAACTTTTTTTTACTCTTATTTGGAGGGATAACCAGCTGTTCCTGCATTCTCTAGGGAATAAATTGAGGGGATATCCCATGGTTAACCATGGTTAACCATGGATTATCCCTTTGGTTAACTTTATTCCCAGCTATCCCTTATAGTTATGGCTTTTGGGGATAAGAAGGGATATCCCCTGGATATCCCCTCTTATCCCCTATTTCAAACACTACATAAGAGAGAGATGGGTCGGCATGCTTGATCCCAGCCCCAAGTCCAATACTCATATGGATAGTTTCATGAGCGTGAGCACAAAGAGTCAAACCATATATTTCTCTAGATATCATTAAAAAATCATCGATCCAACTTGCATTCAACACTGACGATATTAGTAATATATATTTTTTTTGGATATTAGTAATATAATACTGATGATGATAGAGATTGTTGCTAACAAATCACTTTCGAGGAGCGCCAAGCAACAGAGGAGTTTTATGGGTCTTCAGAAGGATGATACGATCGCCTCATGTGGCCGAAAATCTGCAACAAAAGTTTCGGATCAGTGATTCCGACGAAGACCCTCCGATGCTCAAGTTAGCGATTTGGAGAACATGAGTCAAAAATGATGTCCTTCTTACCCTTATAACCGTCGAATCCCATCTTTCGTTAAGATTGGCTCCGTAAGCGGTAGGTGGGCGCGCCGTAAATATCGGCAACTACTCATAGTATATCGGTAACCGCTCATGATCTTGACAAAAAGTGGGTTAGCGGACTACGTGGCAGTCTTAGGTGCTTTAAATCAATGGGTTTAATATTCCAAGTTGGTTCCATGACTAAAACTATGGACCGAGAGCATGCGAGACGAGACTCGAGGCTGAAGCCGAAGAAGGCCGAGGCGGACTCGAGGCCGAGGTTGAGGCGGATCTCGGGGCCAATGTTGAAGCTGAAACGAAGTCTGCGACTGAGGCCGAGGCTGAAGCTGAGGCGAGATCCGAGGCCGAAGCCGAGATCGATGCTAGGATTAACCGCCAAATTATTACTTGATTTCGAAAACCGTATAGCCTGTTACCCCATCGTCTGAGCGAGTGATCAGCCAACATCAAAGATGTTGAGCTAGGAATGGAAACAAATAGATGGAAAGCCTTATGCACAGGATGGGAATCTTTATGAGTATGGAAGGTGAGCACCAAACCCCTGCTCAAGTGTGGCAAGAAGGCGAAAGTCAAGAACGTGCCTTGTAATCATTCTTCATAATAAAAGAAAGAAGAATCAAAGAAAGTAGAGAATCTTAAGGCTTCCCATCTACCAGCAGAAAGAAAGAGAAGATTAAGAACATGCTTTGTAGCCATTTTTCGTAGTGAAAGAAGAAAAAAAAAGAGGTTAAGAACATGGTTTGTAGCCATTTTTCATAATGAAAAAAAAGGGAAGATCAGAAAGGAGCGAAGAATTCTAAGGCTTATAAAGAGAGAAGGAAAAAAAAAAAAAAATTTCTGTGAATGAATTTTCTTTTGTATGAGACCAAATATGGGGTTATTTAACATGTCTTGTGGTGATAAAGTTGGTCCAGCCGTGACTGTCATGAGTTGTACCGCCATCATAAGAACATATGTCAAGTTTTAAGTTTTATCGCTGAATAAGCTGTAGTTTTGGTAAGTATATCCTCTGTCATAAAGATATATATGTTCAATATTATACGTAATCTATAGTTTTAGTAAGCAAAATGGCTAATAGCTTTGCCAGTTCAATGATCGATAGCTGTGTCAATTACGTTCTTCTATCAATCATGTTCTTTTGTTGTCCTCCTTTCATTGGAATCATCATCGATTTAAGCTGATGGTGAAATGTTACTTCGCTAGATGCCATTGCTAGCATAATTTAACCCTCTACCATGTAATACTTTTTAAATTCTTCACATTATTCACATGGTTAAATTAGGGCAATCTAAATTTCTGTCAGATATTCACATTATGATAACTTCGGACAACCCAAATTTTTGCTTTTTCTCTTCCATGGGACTAATCAGTTTGATTTGAATAACCGGATCAAACAAAATCTAAATAAAAAAATATAAAACTAATTCACTCCCGTCGCATCCACTCCGAAGCCTATTTATCTCTTGGCTAAGGTCAACGCGGAGCAAGCGACACCGAAAAATCCGCCGGAACCCTGACCCTCTCATCCCAGGCCTGGGCCTCCGCCAACTGCGTCGATAGCTTCCCCGCCACCCAGATCATGTCCGGCCTGCTCCTCGCCTCCGCCCCCACGCACCGCAGCGCCACCCGGATCAGTTTCTCCGCCGCCTCCACAGGGAACGAGTCCCGTAACCTCCGGTCCACCCAACCCCTCACCCTCCGATGCCTCTCCTCCGCCGCAGCCGTCGGCTCTCCGTCCCCCGGCCCAATTGCCCTCCTCGCTGTCTCTATGATCGAAGTCCTCTCCAACCCCCCGCTCTGCCGGTCGTACCGATATCGGAGCGGCTCCTCCCCGGAAAGCAGCTCCAGGAGCACCACGCCGAAGGCGAACACGTCGGACCTCCGCGAGGTCCGCCCACAGGCGATCACCTCCGGCGCGATGTACCCCCTCGTCCCGTCGATCCTCATCGCGTGGCTCCCCGATCTCCTCGGGGAGTCGCTCTCACGATCGCCCCGCCCTCTGCCTCCTCGGCGTCGGCGGAGACCTGTCCGGCGAGCTCCGCGGAGCCGAAGTGGCAGATCTTGGCGCGGAAGCCGGGTTCGGTGACGAGGACGCTGGAGCTTTTGATCCGGTTGTGGACGGTGCCGCGGAGCCGCTGGTGCTCAGGCTGCCCTGGCGAATGCAGGCCGGTGCCGGCGGAGTAGTGGTGGATGTACTCGAGCCCCTGGGCGAGGTCAGCGGCGACCTGGACGCGGGAGAGCCAGGAGGAGAGCGGGGAGAAGCTAGGGTTTCTAGGGTTCCTGAGGCAGTCGGCGAGGGTGGCGCCGGGGACGTACTCGTAGACTAGGTAGAGGTCGTCGCCGGAGAGGGACGCGCCCAGAAGGCGGGCGACGGCGACGTGGTGGCTCCGGCAGAGGGCGGCGAGGCGGGCGGGGAGGGCGGCGGGGTGGCCGCGAAAGGGGCGGCGGACGACTGCAGCATCAGCGCAGCGGAGGGAGCAGCGCCAGCCGGCGGAGGAGGAGAGGGGAGGGCAGAGGAAGCTGTTGGTGGCGCCGACGATCTCGGCGAAGGAGTAGAGGATAGGGTCCCCGCCGCGGAGCGAGATGCGGAGGTCGGCGAGGGAGGAGGAGGAGATGGAGGTAGAGAAGAGGGCGGTGGGTTATCGCTGGTGGTGTTGGTGGCAGCGGAGGAGGAGGAGGTGGAGGAGGGCGCGGCGAAGGGGGATCGGGAGGCGCGGGACTGAGCCTTGGTCTTGGGTTCGGGTCTGGGAATGGGAACGGAGGCCTGTGCGGCCCTTTTATTCCGGCACATCGTTGATGAGGACACTGGTTAGGATAGCATATCGATCGGAGTTCGAGATCCGGGGGGAGGGAGCAAGGAGGTGGAGAAGAGGAGCAGAAGAGACGTGGGGTTGGGGATGACCCTGTGGCGGCTTTGAGCAGCGGGGACGTGGGGCTGGGGATAATGCTGTCGCCGTGGAGGCTTTACGGCGGAAGGGAATCGCATGGGACGTGTGAACGCCGGTAACATATTATTATTTATATTGTATGATGTCATGGATGCGTTGGGTATCGATTTTTTTTTTTTCTCACGTTCAAATTTTGCGTACGAGAAATGGAAGCTTCATATCTTATTGATATATTGCGGTTGATAATTTATTAATTTCAAATTATTTGTATATTTAATATATATGATAAAGATAAGCTTCATATCTTGTTTAAAATAAGTTTTTCTTTTTCTTTTTCTTTTTCTTTTTTTTTTTTTTCCTTTCCTTTCTTTCTTTCATGTTCAACGCTGTCTATTAAATTTTTTTCATATAATAGAATTTATCATCTTGAAAAAGTAATAGCTTTGATTAAATAAAAGATTTTTGTCATATATTTTTGCATTGTATTTTCTTTATAATATATTCATAATAATTATTAATTTATCATAATAAATTTGAGTTTTGATGCGGTTCTGTTGCAAGGGAGCAGCATCTTATTTAAAATCTAGAGATAAGCCGACAGGAGCGCATCCCAAGCATAAAATGTAATGCGATATAAAGAGTCGGAAACATTCTTGGAATTCCTACCCGGCGTCGACGTCAATGGTCAAGAATTCAGTTAGGTCGGCGTCCAATCCGGAATCCGTTTTGTGATTTCACGGCCGGAAATGGTGGTGAACGGGGTGTGATTTAGAGCAACTTGCACTTGTCCGTTGAGTGGCAGGTCAGCCTACTTGATGGGATGGTCCACAAAGACCAACCTATAGCGATGCTGGTTAGACTTTGTGAGACGTGCTCTCATCGTTAAATTAGCTTCCAGTCTGAACAAAACTTAGGTATGCACTTTTTTTTCTGCGGAATTTCGGCGTCACGCCAGCGCTACTTTTGTTGGTTTTATGTGGACTGCGATGTTATCCGCTCGTTGTAGGCCATACAACAAAAAGGAGGCCACAACGCGTTGTCTGTAGGAGACGCCATATTGCTCGAGGAGAGCGAGAAGTCCAACAAGGCGCCTCCAGTGGATAGAACGCACGAGGGCCTGTCAGTTATTGGCTGCAGTGTTAGCGTAAGCGTAAGGAAGATTTACTGTGCTGAAAACCGGGGAGTGCAAAAATTACTTTCCACATTAATAAACTTTTAAAAAAAATTAAATTTTTAAACTAATCTTAAATTCCTTACCTTTCCTTTGCTCCCCATTTTTTTTCTCTCTCCACACCCCTCTCCCTCACCCCACCCTTGATATTTCTCTTCTCTTTCCTCTTCCTTCTACCTTCTCCTTCAAATGACAGCAGCAAGCGATAGTAACTTAACTTTAGCGGTAGCGCAATGAATGGATACAGTGGCCCTCGTCGATCGAATGCCTCATCCTGAACGCCCTTGATCCTCGGCTCTAACCACTCTGATCTCTCAGCACCGACTCCCATCTCTGGCCCTTTTAGCATCAACTCTCCTCTGCTAGTGTTGGTGGATGTGGCAGAAGGTGGCTATCTAATCTATCAGACTGATGCTAGAGTTACACTCTATGTCCTTAAGACAATTTCATCCCGCAGTGATGCTCACGGTCAGTATAACGATTATCTCTTAGGATACAACAGTCTTCTTTTGATGAAAGCAGCACTACAATTCATCAAAAATTCAAACCAAGAATGCTACTCTCTTTTTAATGCACTATTGCTATACTACCCTTAGGAAAGTATGCAAATGCCTAAGAGAGGAGAAGACTAGAATTGATTCGGATTGAACTCAATTCGGAATGGTTTGGAATGAATGAAAATGCTTGGTTTAGGGTTCTATTTATAGGTTTTAGGTGCCCTTTGGAAGCAACCCTACAAAATTGATCTGTACCATTAGATCTGATCAGATCCGATCAACGGTCAGATCAATAAGCCCCTTTTCGTAATGTGATAAGCTTATCCATGGCCGTGATCTGAATATCAGCCGATCAAATAACCCGATCCACATCCCGATACGCCTTTTCACCATCATGATCTGATGATTGCGTTATTAGATAGACGGTTGCACATTTTTTATATACCTTTTTACGATCGGACCGTTGACTTATCTCCAATCATACGATCGAACGGGTGCCTTATCACCAACCGATGATCGGATGGGTGCCTTATCACCAACCGTTCAGTTGATTGGTCAACCGATGGGTATCAGCCGTTGGATCACGATCGCGATCATGATTTGATCACCGCATCTTGACCCTTCATTCGATCGATCAACGATCAATTCTGATCCTGATCTGATGATCAACGGTCAATTGATCTCAGCCCTTTATCTTGATCCAATCAGTCTCCATCGTCAGATCCTCCTGATCTAGGAAAAAATTCAAAGCCCCTCAAGCTCCTCGCGACGATGCGCACGTGCGAAGTGCAAAGTGCAAAGTGCACCTACAAAGCACCCATTGTGCCCTTTGCACACGCGCACGTGAGGGTAATGCTATGCATCACCCTCAAGCTCTCCACTTGTGGTGAGCCTAAGAAACTTAAGCTTCAAGGAAGTGGTTTCCATATAAGTGAACCTTCCTTTCTTGATTTTTTCGATACGAGACTAAATGTCCCCGCAATTTCTCATTCACAGACATAAGGAGGTAATGAGCTTTCAAGGACCATTAGGGTATTCAAAGCCTATTTTGGCCCATTATCCAACAATCCCCCACATGAATAAAAATTGGACTTGGATCAAAAATCAGCAAAGGCAAACCTCAACATAAAAGGATTTTAATGCAAATAAATATGCAGACATACTAAAGAGAGTATAATGGGATAAAGTTGTATCAGGATAGGTAGCTTGTGGCTTTGAACCTTCCTTAGTGAGTTATTATCGAGTTTACTTGCTAAAAGGTGAATATGATGTCTTGAACCTTTCAGTGTTTTGTGTAAACTAAGACAATAACAATCACGCAACTTCTTTCCTAGCATTCTTTTGGTTCTCATGGTTGTGTTCATTTTGGCCCCGAACAACTCCTAGTCTTATGAGTGCTTTAGAGAATTAAACCTTAAAATTCTCATAGAATTGGCCCAGTTCACACTCACATAGGTGATTCTTATTAAGAGTATCCTGCTATACCCCACATGATGTTCATGTCATAAGAATCATTAAAAGCAATGCTTATCCTAGTACCTTTAGCAGGTAGCACCAATTATCATAGGAATGAGTAGGATTGTACATCCTTAATGCTATCAAGTCTCTTCATAATTTAGTTGTCCCTTTTGAACCTATATCTTGGGATATCTAGTCAGCTAGGTTGGGTATCCATTATGAAGATTTTCAGTTATAGGTTTTAAACCCATTCCCCTCGATAAACAGTTTACTTGATCTCTTGGTAACCCCTTAGTTAATGGATCCGCTAGGTTTTTCTTTGACAGAACATAGTCAATATAAATTAAACTAATTTCAAGTAATTGCTTAATGGTATTATGCCTGCGATGTATATGTCTAGACTTATCATTATACATCTTATTCTGTGCTCTACAAATTATCGATTGACTATCACAATGTATGCATATTGCAGACACAGGCTTAGGCTAATATGGAATATCTTCTAAAAGGTTTTGAAGCCATTCTGCTTCTTTAGCAACCTTTTCTAAGGCAATAAACTCAGATTCCATAGTGGATCGAGCTATACATGTTTGTTTAGAAGATTTTTATGATACAGCATCTCCTCCTAAGGTGAATACATATCTACTTGTGGATTTCGTATCTTCTGTGTTAGATATCCAATTAGCATCACTGTATCCTTCTAGTATAGCTGGATATCTTGAATAATATAATCCATAACTTAGGATATATCGCAGATATCTTAATACCCTTATTAAAGTTGTCCAATGATTTGGACCTGGATTACTCGTGAATCTACTCAACTTATTGACAGCATATGCTATGTCAAGATGGGTGTAATTTATGACATATATTAAACTGCCAATTATATGTGAGTATTCCAATTAAGATATGGGTTCTCCAGTATACTTAGCCAAATGTAGATTAACATCTACAGGTGTTTTTACCGGGCTAGTACCATACTTTTTAAACTTATTTAATATTTTCTCAATATAGTGAGATTGAGATAATATTATTTCTTTAGATGTTCTAGTGATTCGAATCCCTAGTATAACATCTATAACACCCATATTTTTCATATCAAAATGTTTGATCAACATTTTCTTTGCCTGTTTAATCATTTCAGTATTACTACCAATGATTAACAGGTCATCTACATATAAGCAGATTACCACATACCTTCAGGCAGGGTTTTGGCATATATACATTTGTCACATTCATTTATTTTGAATCCATTTGATAACATTACATTATCAAATTTTATATACCATTGTTTAGGTGTTTTCTTTAATCCATATAAGGATTTAACAAGTCTACATACCTTCTTTTCTTGTCCTGAAATAATAAATCCCTTAGGTTATTCCATGTATATTTCTTCATCTAATTTACCATTCAGAAAAGCAGTTTTAACATCCATTTGATGAATTTCAAGATTTTTAATGGCTGCAAAAGCGATTAACATTCTTATAGATGTTATTCTACTTACTGGTGAATAGGTATCAAAGAAGTCTATACCTTCTTTTTGTTTGAAGCCCTTAGTCACTAATCTGGCTTTATACTTGTCAATTGATCCATTAGCTTTTAGCTTTTTCTTAAAAATTTACTTGCACCCTAAAGGTTTCATACCAGATGGTAAGTCTACTAACTCCTAGGTATGATTATGCATGATGGACTCAATTTCACTATTAACAGCTTCTTTCCAAAAGGGTACTTCTGGAATAGACATTGCCTCTTTGAATGTCTGAGGTTCATCTTGTAATATATAAGTTACATAATCAAGACCAAAAGACTTTGCAACTCTTGGTCTCTTACTGCGTCTGTGTTCATCTTCAGGATATTCTTCCTGATGACTACTACTAGCAGCATTATTATTATAAGTTCTTTTATTTGAACTTATTTCTAATTTCCTTTTGCTTAGAATATATCTTCAAAGAATGTAGCATTCCTTGATTCCATGATTGTATTTTTCTGTATATCAGATATATCTGATTTATACACTAGAAAGCGATATGCACTACTATTATGTACTTAACCGATAAATATACAATCAACAGTTTTAGGTCCTATTTTGACCTTTTTGGGGTCTGGAATAGCTACTTTAGCTAGACACCCCCATACTCTTAAGTAATTGTAAGAAGGCTTCTTTTCTTTCCATAACTCATATGGAGTAACTTCCTTCTTCTTAAGAGGTATCTTATTAAGAATATGATTTGCTGAGAGAATTGCTTCTCTCTATAAATTATGTGGTGTACCAGAATTTATTAACATAGCATTCATCATTTCTTTTAATGTGCGGTTTTTACGTTCCGCAATTCCATTAGATTGAGACGAATAAGGAGCAGTAGTTTGATGAATAATGCCATGCTCCTGACAAAATTCGTCAAAAGGTGCATCGTATTCACCACATCTATCACTCTTTATGGCCTTAATCTTTTTCCCAAGTTGATTTTCAACTTCATTCTTATAACATTTAAACATTTCTAAAGCCTCATCCTTAGACTTTAGTAGATACACAGCAGTATCTTGTTGAATCATCTATAAATGTTATAAAATACTTTTTACCTCCTCTAGTTTGAACTGACTTTAAGTCACATAGATCACTGTGAATTAAGTCAAGAGGTTCAGTATTTCTTTCAACTGATGGAAATAATGTTTTTGCTAACTTAGCTTCAACACACACTTCACACTTGCAATGTAGATCGATTTCATGGTTAGGTAATAATTCTAATTTTATTAATTTTCGTAATGAATTAAAATTCACATGTCCTAATCTATCATGCCATAAACAAGAAGAGTCAACCATATAAGTAGAAGAAGAAGCTTTATTTATTTCAAGGTTTTTGTGTACATTCATTACATTCACCTTGAATAATCCATTATTCAAGTAACCCCTTCCAATAAATATCCCCCTCTTAGTGAGTACAAATTTATCAGACTCAAAGACCATCCTAAAGCCATGTTTGCTTAGGAAGGAGCCTGATATAAGATTCTTCCGGATGTCAAGAACATGTAGCACATCATTAAGTAGAAGCTCCTTGCCAGATGTCATCTTCATAACAATGCGGCCAAGTCCTTCTATCTTGGATGTAGCGGAGTTACCCATAATCAAATTTCTACCATTGATAGGAGTATATGATAAGAACATACTCTTATCAGAGCAGACATGTCTGGTAGCTCCAGTGTCGATGTACCTCTCATTTGCTTTGTCAACCATGTTTGCTTCAAATACAACAGCTAACATCATCATCTCAGATACCTATTTGGATAGGGTTTCAGTAATGTTGACTTTTTTCTTTCTTTATCCTTGAAACGACAGTCCTTGGATTTATGTCCTTGCTTTCCACAAACAAAGCACTTTTCCTTGAACTTATATTTCTTTGAATTGCCCTTCTTCTGTTTAAAGCCTTCGCCTGAAAACTTCTGTTTCTTCTTCCCTTCTATGAGGTTGGCCTTTGGCTCAGCAGGTTGTCCTCCTGTCTTCTTGTCTTGGCTTTTATTGTCCTCCTCGATCCTCAGGCGGACAATTAGGTCATCAAGTCCCATCTCCTTCCGCTTATGCTTCAAGTAGTTCTTAAAGTCCTTCCATAGTGGTGGTAGCTTCTCTATGATGGTAGCTACCTGGAATGACTCACTGAGAGACATTCTCTCTACATGTATCTCATGCAGGATGATCTGAAGCTCTTGGACTTGCTCTATAACTTTTGTGGTCAACCATTTATAGTCTAAGAACCTTCCAACCATAAACTTTTTGTGTCCTGCATCCTCTATCTTGTACTTTTTATCCAGGAATGCCCATAACTCCTTGGCAGTATCAATACTGTTGTACACATTGTACAGGGTATTGTCCAGACCATTAAGGATATAGTTTTGCAAAGGAAGTCTGAGTGCTTCCATGCCTCCACCGCAGCAATGACTTGCTTGTCGGTCTCCCCTTCCTTTAGGACAGGTGGATCTTCATTCAGCACTCTGACCAGGTTCAGAGTTGTGAGGTAGAACAGCATCTTCTGTTGCCACCTCTTGAAGTCCATGCCAGAGAATTTCTCCGGTCTCTTGGCTTGAACTGATGTCGTCATAGTAGCCATATGCAGTAGCACTTCTGTGGTAGCACAAAAATTATCTTAAGATTGTTGGTGGATGTGGCAGAAGGTGGCTACCTAATCTATCAGACTGAGGCTAGAGTTACACTCTATGTTCTTAAGACAATTTCGTCCCACAATGGTGCTCACGGTCAGTATGACGATTGTCTTCCAGGATACAATAGTCTTCTTTTGATGAAAGCGACATTACAATTCACCAAAATTCGAACCAAGAATGCTACTCTCTTTTTAATGCACTATTGCTATACTACCCTTAAGAAAGTATGCAAATGCCTAAGAGAGGAGAAGACTAGAATTGATTCAGATTGAACTCAATTCGGAATGGTTTGAAATGAATGAAAATGCTTGGTTTAGGGTCCTATTTATAGGTTTTAGGTGCCCCTTGGAAGCAACCCTACAAAATTGATCTGTACCGTTAGATCTGATCGGATCCGATCAACGGTCAGATCAATAAGCCCCTTTTCATAATGTGATAAGCCTATCCATGGCCATGATCTGAAGATCAGCCGATCAGATAACCTGATCCACATCCCGATACGCCTTTTCACCATCATGATCTGATGATCGCGTTATCAGATAGGCGGTTGCACATTTTGATATGATTTTTACGATCGGACTGTTGACTTATCTCCAACCATACGATCGAACGGGTACCTTATCACCAACCGACGATCGGACAGGTGCCTTATCACCAACCGTCCAGTTGACTGGTCAACCGATGGGTGTCAACCGTTGGATCGCAATCGCGATCATGATTTGATCACCGCATCTTGACCCTTCATCCGATCGATCAATGATCAATTCTGATCCTGATCCGATGATCAACTGTCAATTGATCTCAACCCTTTGTCTTGATCCGATCAGTCTCCACCGTCGGATTCTCCTGATCTAGGAAAAAATTTAAAGCCCCTCAAGCTCCTCGCGACGATGCGCACATGCGAAGTGCGCCTACAAAGCGCCCATTGCGCCCTTCGCATACGCGCGTGCGCGAGGGTGATGCGTAGCATCACCCTCAAGCTCTCCACTTGTGGTGAGCCTAAGGAACTTAAGCTTCAAAGAAGTGATTTTCATATAAGTGAACCTTCCTTTCTTAATTTTTTCGATATGGGACTAAATGTCCCCGCAATTTTTCATTCACAGACATAAGGAGGTAATGGACTTTCAAGGCTCATTAGGGTATTCAAGGCCTATTTTGGTCCATTTCTCAACAGCTAGCCCCTCTTGATCCTAGCCCCTGGCTTCCCTTTGTTCCTGTATTCGGCCTAACATGGCCGAACCAAGAGTAGAGGCCTTATCTTCGGAAGGCTTTGATAGGTCGAACGGATGAAGGCAGGGAAAGGGGTTTGTTTAGAGTGAAAAGTATGAAGAGAAATTGTAAACCCCCAGAAATTTAATAGTGGGGAGGTTAACTCTCTGTATTAATTGGGGTGGCACCTGGTGTTATTATAACATTTAAGTTCCCTGTATGCCGCTTGGATTCTCGAGTCGCGTCTGATGGGTTTCCGAGTCCTTGAGCTGAAGCGTTGCATAGGGGACTATTTATATGATGGAGGGGGACTCCCTCCATCATGGCGTCCGCTTCGATCAGGTAATCCCCTGCCTCTCAGAGAGAGAGAACGAGAGAGAGAGAACGAGAGAGAGAGAGACAGCGTGAGAGAAACAGAGAGAGAGATCGCGAGAGGGAGAGATGAGGAACCGGCCGATTCCCCTTGGTTCAGGCCCGGCGGCGTGCTCGCCGCCGCGCCGGGCCTGATACCTGGCCGGCGACCCCGCCGGCGCCGGGGGAGGCGTCCGGCGGGGTGGTGGTGGAGAGAGAGAGGAGAGGGAGGGCCAATTGGCCCTCCTCTCGCGCGGTGGCGGAAGCCGAACCGGCTTCCGCCGGTTGGTTCGGGCCCGGCGGCGTGCTCGCCGCCTCGCCGGGCCCGAGACTTGGACTGTCGCCTCCACCGGCGCCGGGCGTGCGTCCGGTGGAGGTCCGGCCGGCCATGGTGGCCGGCCGTGCCGCCGGCACACTTCCGTGCCGCGCGGAGGAATTAGAGAGAGAGTGAGAAATTGAGGGGAGGGAAGGGGTTTGGCGGCCGGCCGCGGCGGCGGCCGGCTCTGGCCCGGCCACCGGCGGCCGGGCCGCCCTCAATTTGGCCGGCGGCGGCCCCGGCCGCCGGCCATGTGCCCGTCCCCTGTTCGGTGAAACAGGGGATCGGGAGGGGATAAGGCTGAACCGGGCCGGCTGGGCCGGCCGGTTCAGGCCTTTTGGGCCGTGCTGAGAGCTGATGTTTGGGCTGATTTTTGGGCCCTGTAACGGGCCGGGATTAGCATAATTTTTATATGGCTAGAATCTGGGTGAATTCTAGTTTCTTGGGGTATTTTTACTTCCCCATTTGAGTGAGTATGGTGAGAGATATTCGAGTCCGAAGTTGGGCCCGTGGATTGGTTAGGGTAGAGTCTTAGGAATCATTTCATTATCCAGATTTTAATCATTTAATTGTGTAAAATGATCCTGTAGGTATCCCGACATCTGATTAGCTGATATATCTGTTGGATTGCGTGCGAAGGTAAGTAAGCCAGTTATCAGTTTATTAAATAATTTATTTCAGGATATGCGTAGTTAAATTGTGAATTGTTATTGGCTAAATTGTAAGTAGATGAATATTATGAATACATGGCTATTTATGTACTATGATTTCATGTGTAGATGCTATGCATGAGAGATGCAGTTATTATGCATGTGAGATGCTGTTGCTATGCTATGCATGAGAGATGCAGTTGCTATGCATGAGAGATGCAGTTAGTATGACATTGATGTGATATATTACATGCAATTGTTCAGTAAGTATAATCCACTGTTTTGCTACATGATTGATGTATTGATGTATTGCATGTGATGTGAGGTACTGTTATGTGTCGCCACGGTTCTCCTTTATCCTGTTATACCCACACACGTCTAGAGGACGTGTTCTGGTGGATTTCGACATGGCGTGACCCTGGTATCTTGACCCTTTCAGTAGGGGGGATACTTCTAGGGAATGCTTGTTGGTACATTATTGGCGTGACCCTGGTACTTTCAGTAGGGGGATGGGGAATACATTATTGGCGTGACCCTGGTATCTTGACCCTTTCAGTAGGGGGGATACTTCTAGGGAATGCTTGTTGGTACATTATTGGCGTGACCCTGGTATCTTGCCCTTTCAGTAGGGGGATAGGGAATGCTGTTGATACATTATTGGCGTGACCCTGGTATCTTGAAGTAGGGGGATACTTCTAGGGAATGCTGTTGATACATTATTGGCGTGACCCTGGTATCTTGACCTTTTAGTAGGGGGATACTTCTAGGGAATGCTTGTTGGTACATTATTGGCGTGACCCTGGTATCTTGACCTTTTAGTAGGGGGATACTTCTAGGGAATGCTTGTTGATACATTATTGGCGTGACCCTGGTATCTTGACCTTTCAGTAGGGGGATGCTTTAAGGGAATGCTGGCTGGTACACTATTGAGATATCGCAGGGCCGTGGGTCACATTTACAGTTACCATTGAGAGTATAAACAGTGGGTTTACTTATAAGTATAATTGAGCGTTATGGATGCAAATGATTGGTATTATATTCATAAGTGCCGCCGCGGTTCTCCTTTGCTATGGCCATACACATCTAGAGGATGTGCTCAGATGAGGCATTGCAGGGCCGTGGGACACGCATGATATAATACTTACATTGCATAATGGAGTGATTGTGAATGCAAAAGAATGAATTATATTTATATGTGCCGCCGCGGCTCTCCTTTGTTATGGGGCATTGCAGGGCCGTGGGACACATATGATATAATATAACAATTGGAATGCTTTATATGCACTGATAATTTGCTATGATATAATACAACAATGATGAGTGCAAATGATTTGAATTATATTTATATGTGCCACCACGGCTCTCCTTTGTTATGGGGCATTGCAGGGCCTTGGGACACATATGATATAATATAACAATGATGGGTTTACTTACATTGCATGTTTGAGTATTTGTGAAATGTTTATGCATGCAGATCATTTATATGCTTATTGATTGCTATGCTATGATTGGACTGTATAACATGGTTTACTTACTGAGTGTAATCTCAAAATATTATAATGTTTTTGCTACAGGACCATGAGATTTGAGAATAACATGTTGGAGTGATGGACCTCAACTCAAATAAAATATAGATTTTGTTTTATTGCTATACCAGTGTATTTATGTGTAGGGCTTGATGCCCAGACTATTTATTGTGGTGTGTAAGGAACCATAGGTTCGTTGGAGCTTCTATTTAAAATAAAGTGGATTCATATGTTGATGTAACCCCAGTAATGCTTATGTGTAGGGCTTGTAGCCCAAATCTTTAGTTATGGATTGTATTAAAGACATGGACTTGAATGATATATAGGTTGTTGCTTTTATTGAATTCAGTGTCATGTTTCGGGACGCCTTGCGTGCCCGGCACGCGGCGGGTTGTCACCCTAGCTCAAAATTTTTGGGTCTGGGGCGTGACAGCTTTTATGGTATCAGAGCTTAGGTTTGACCCTAGGGACACAGACATATTGACATGATAACAGGTAGAGAACTTATGGCCCTAGGGACACAGACATATTGACATGATAACACGGAGAGAACATATTTTGATGACATTATACTTAGAGTCACCTGACACTTTAGTTTATGATATTAACCACATCTAATTTAACAGAAAATAGTTATGGCTCGCCGTACTAGGAGCCAACTGTATGAGGAGGACTCTCTGGCCGGTAATGCTGATCAGCTGGTGGGTTAAGGAACTACTGGAGGTATGGCCCCTGCCAACCCAGTAGGAACTGAGCACCAGCGATTCCAGTCGAGATGCTTCAAGCTCTCTCGGGTATGGCGCAGTCTATGCAGGACATGCAGCATCAGAGTGCGCAGCGGAAGCATGGTGGGCCCATAACCCACAAGACCCAGGTTATGATCTTAGGGACATATGCATAATGACACTCTAGGCAAAATACTTGGATGACATTGAGACAATTATGACTTTCAAGGAATTTCATGAATTATGCTTTGGGAGCTTGAAATTTAAAGTTTATCAAGACATTAATTGAATTACAAGTCTGATAGGAATTGAGAATGAACCATCGCAAGCCAATGATATTATGTGGGCTCCCTGGCTGGTAGCCTTGTCCAGTGGGGAGGCCTGGGGGCTTCTAGAGGTTTTAGCTCCATTAAACTTGTTGGAAATGATTCGTAGCAATTTTAGACCTTTAAATAATATGGGTAGATGAAATTTATATGACATAGTAGTGGAAAATTTCAATTGATGACTAACATGACTAAGATATCATCATTATGTTCATATTGCAATTGAGTTGATATGTGGATTTGGAGTTAGTAAATCTAAATTTGAATGTGGATGTATATAATGAATTTTATTAGTAGAACTTACATTATTGATATTGTAAGTTTAAGATTGTGACTCATCTGCTGGTTATAGGGATGATTAATATTGATGATATTTTGGGAATGGAATAGTTAATTACATGTTTTGATTAATCACAATTGAGTACTTTCTGAATTCGAGACTGGATGGATAAATTATCAATCAGCCATGAGTGGCATATCTATATTCAAAGAAAATGAATTTTAATTACGATAATTATGAAAGATATCTTAAATGATTGGCATGATGTTCATTAGTGTTAGATTGAAGTATTCAAGAGTGAAACCAAGTATATTATGATGATTGATATAAGTGTCGTAATGATTAATGGTACATTCAACTATTCAAGAGTTGAGAGAGCATTGAAAGAAAATTATCTTATATCTAATTCACGAGAATTTCAAACTGTCTTATTAAGGAATCGAGAGTACCTGATATGTTGCTAACCTTAAGCATGGAAGACATTATACATGTAATAGACAACTACAGAAACCAATAAGATTTTAGATGTTATACCGTGAGCCTGTGTAATGGATTTAAGAGGTGCTTGGTATTGTTCTTGCCCTCAATGAAATTACTTAATTATTGATTACCAAGCCAATATTCAAATGGATTTATTTCAATTGTCTACGATATAAGGAATAGATTTCCTTCATATTGAGATGATGTGAAAGCGACAGTTTTGGACTGAGTTTGTTTAACAGCTATGAAAAGTATCATTAATTAAAGCAGTTTTTGTAGCTCAAAGTTAATAGAAGAGTTATGTTAATGATCAAGAGAAAGATTCGAAATTTCAGGTTAAAGATCAATTGGAAGCTTTGCTAACCGATGATGTTATGAGGTCTGTGTTAGAGGTGACTTGTGTCACAAAACATTAGTTCATTAGAAACTTTGATCAAGATGAAGGAAGTGTCTTATAGCTTAACA
>UESW01001617.1:0-52316 GCA_900491605.1 Calamus simplicifolius | reverse complement strand
TAAGATATCATCATTATGTTCATATTGCAATTGAGTTGATATGTGGATTTGGAGTTAGTAAATCTAAATTTGAATGTGGATGTATATAATGGATTTATTAGTGGAACTTACATCGTTGATATTGTAAGTTTAAAGATTGTGAGCTCATCTGCTGGTTATAGGATGATTAATATTGATGATATTTTGAGAATAGAATAGTTAATTACATGTTTTAATTAATCACAATTGAGTACTTTCTGAATTCGAGACTGGATGGATAAATTATCAATCAGCCATGAGTGGCATATCTATATTCAAAGAAAATGAATTTTAATTACGATAATTATGAAAGATATCTTAAATGATTGGCATGATGTTCATTAGTGTTAGATTGAAGTATTCAAGAGTGAAACCAAGTATATTATGATGATTGATATAAGTGTCGTAATGATTAATGGTACATTCAACTATTCAAGAGTTGAGAGAGCATTGAAAGAAAATTATCTTATATCTAATTCACGAGAATTTCAAACTGTCTTATTAAGGAATCGAGAGTACCTGATATGTTGCTAACCTTAAGCATGGAAGACATTATACATGTAATAGACAACTACAGAAACCAATAAGATTTTAGATGTTATACCGTGAGCCTGTGTAATGGATTTAAGAGGTGCTTGGTATTGTTCTTGCCCTCAATGAAATTACTTAATTATTGATTACCAAGCCAATATTCAAATGGATTTATTTCAATTGTCTACGATATAAGGAATAGATTTCCTTCATATTGAGATGATGTGAAAGCGACAGTTTTGGACTGAGTTTGTTTAATAGCTATGAAAAGTATCATTAATTAAAGCAGTTTTTGTAGCTCAAAGTTAATAGAAGAGTTATGTTAATGATCAAGAGAAAGATTCGAAATTTCAGGTTAAAGATCAATTGGAAGCTTTGCTAACCGATGATGTTATGAGGTCTGTGTTAGAGGTGACTTGTGTCACAAAACATTAGTTCATTAGAAACTTTGATCAAGATGAAGGAAGTGTCTTATAGCTTAACACTGCTTTCATTACTCTTTGGGGTGTTCAATGTGTTTCAAATCTTTATAACTGAGGAGGTATATTTTAAACCCCGTTATGTGCTAGAACTTGAACCAATTTAACTTAAGAAAGAATTGACTTATGAAGATCAATGAAGTATAGATGACCGTGACTTTTAATAAAATTTAATTGATTATGAGAGGGAAAATTTGGATTCTATATTCTATTGGATGTATATCAATTTCGAGGACGAAATTCTTATAAGGAGGGGAGAATGTAAACCCCCAGAAATTTAATAGTGGGGAGGTTAACTCTCTGTATTAATTGGGGTGGCACCTGGTGTTATTATAACATTTAAGTTCCCTGTATGCCGCTTGGATTCTCGAGTCGCGTCTGATGGGTTTCCGAGTCCTTGAGCTGAAGCGTTGCATAGGGGACTATTTATATGATGGAGGGGGACTCCCTCCATCATCCTGGCGTCCGCTTCGATCAGGTAATCCCCTGCCTCTCAGAGAGAGAGAATGAGAGAGAGAGAACGAGAGAGAGACAGCGTGAGAGAAACAGAGAGAGAGATCGCGAGAGGGAGAGATGAGGAACCGGCCGATTCCCCTTGGTTCAGGCCCGGCGGCGTGCTCGCCGCCGCGCCGGGCCTGATACCTGGCTGGCGACCCCGCCGGCGCTGGGGGAGGCGTCCGGCGGGGTGGTGGTGGAGAGAGAGAGGAGAGGGAGGGCCAATTGGCCCTCCTCTCGCGCGGTGGCGGAAGCCGAACCGGCTCCCGCCGGTTGGTTCGGGCCCGGCGGCGTGCTCGCCGCCTCGCCGGGCCCGAGACTTGGACTGCCGCCTCCACCGGCGCCGGGCGTGCGTCCGGTGGAGGTCCGGCCGGCCATGGTGGCCGGCCGTGCCGCCGGCACACTTCCGTGCCGCGCGGAGGAATTAGAGAGAGAGTGAGAAATTGAGGGTGAGGGAAGGGGTTTGGCGGCCGGCCGCGGCGGCGGCCGGCTCTGGCCCGGCCACCGGTGGCCGGGCCGCCCTCAATTTGGCCGGCGGCGGCCCCGGCCGCCGGCCATGTGCCCGTCCCCTGTTCGGTGAAACAGGGGATCGGGAGGGTGATAAAAGGCTGAACCGGGCCGGCTGGGCCGGCCGGTTCAGGCCTTTTGGGCCGTGCTGAGAGCTGATTTTTGGGCCCTGTAACGGGCCGGGATTAGCATAATTTTTATATGGCTAGAATCTGGGTGAATTCTAGTTTCTTGGGGTATTTTTACTTCCCCATTTGAGTGAGTATGGTGAGAGATATTCAAGTCCGAAGTTGGGCCCGTGGATTGGTTAAGGTAGAGTCTTAGGAATCATTTCATTATCCAGATTTTAATCATTTAATTGTGTAAAATGATCCTGTAGGTATCCCGACATCTGATTAGCTGATATATCTGTTGAATTGCGTGCGAAGGTAAGTAAGCCAGTTATCAGTTTATTAAATAATTTATTTCAGGATATGCGTAGTTAACTTGTGAATTGTTATTGACTAAATTGTAAGTAGATGAATATTATGAATACATGGCTATTTATGTACTATGATTTCATGTGTAGATGCTATGCATGAGAGATGCAGTTATTATGCATGTGAGATGCTGTTGCTATGCATGAGGGATGTAGTTGTTATGCATGAGAGATGCAGTTGCTATGCATGAGAGATGCAGTTGCTATGCATGAGAGATGCAGTTAGTATGACATTGATGTGATATATTACATGCAATTATCCAGTAAGTATAATCCACTGTTTTGCTACATGATTGATGTATTGATGTATTGCATGTGATGTGAGGTACTGTTATGTGTCGCCACGGTTCTCCTTTATCCTGTTATACCACACACACGTCTAGAGGACGTGTTCTGGTGGATTTCGACATGGCGTGACCCTGGTATCTTGACCCTTTCAGTAGGGGGGATACTTCTAGGGAATGCTTGTTGGTACATTATTGGCGTGACCCTGGTATCTTGACCCTTTCAGTAGGGGGGATACTTCTAGGGAATGCTTGTTGGTACATTATTGGCGTGACCCTGGTATCTTGCCCTTTCAGTAGGGGGATGCTTTAAGGGAATGCTGGTTGATACATTATTGGCGTGACCCTGGTATCTTGACCCTTTCAGTAGAGGGGATACTTCTAGGGAATGCTTGTTGGTACATTATTGGCGTGACCCTGGTATCTTGCCCTTTCAGTAGGGGGAATGCTTATTGGCGTGAGGGACCTTTTAGTGCTGGTTGATACATTATTGGCGTGACCCTGGTATCTTGACCTTTTAGTAGGGGGATACTTCTAGGGAATGCTTGTTGATACATTATTGGCGTGACCCTGGTATCTTGACCTTTTAGTAGGGGGATACTTCTAGGGAATGCTTGTTGGTACATTATTGGCGTGACCCTGATATCTTGACCTTTTAGTAGGGGGATACTTCTAGGGAATGCTTGTTGGTACATTATTGGCGTGACCCTGGTATCTTGACCTTTTAGTAGGGGGATACTTCTAGGGAATGCTTGTTGATACATTATTGGCGTGACCCTGGTATCTTGACCTTTCAGTAGGGGGATGCTTTAAGGGAATGCTGGCTGGTACACTATTGAGATATCGCAGGGCCGTGGGTCGCATTTACAGTTACCATTGAGAGTATAAACAGTGGGTTTACTTATATAATATAATTGAGCAGTTATGGATGCAAATGATTGGTATTATATTCATAAGTGCCGCCGCGGTTCTCCTTTGCTATGGCCATACACATCTAGAGGATGTGCTCAGATGAGGCATTGCAGGGCCGTGGGACACGCATGATATAATACTTACATTGCATAATGGAGTGATTGTGAATGCAAAAGAATGAATTATATTTATATGTGCCGCCGCGGCTCTCCTTTGTTATGGGGCATTGCAGGGCCGTGGGACACATATGATATAATATAATAATTGGAATGCTTTATATGCACTGATAATCTGCTATGATATAATACAACAATGATGAGTGCAAATGATTTGAATTATAATTATATGTGCCACCACGGCTCTCCTTTGTTATTGGGGCATTGCAGGGCCTTGGGATACATATGATATAATATAACAATGATGGGTTTACTTACATTGCATGTTTGAGTATTTGTGAAATGTTTATGCATGCAGATTATTTATATGCTTATTGATTGCTATGCTATGATTGGACTGTATAACATGGTTTACTTACTGAGTGTAATCTCATAAAAGTATTATAATGTTTTTGCTACAGGACCATGAGATTTGAGAATAACATGTTGGAGTGATGGACCTCAACTCAAATAAAATATAGATTTTGTTTTATTGCTATACCAGTGTATTTATGTGTAGGGCTTGATGCCCAGACTATGTTATTGTGGTGTGTAAGGAACCATAGGTTCGTTGGAGCTTCTATTTAAAATAAAGTGGATTCATATGTTGATGTAACCCAGCAATGTTTATGTGTAGGGCTTGTAGCCCAAATCTTTAGTTATGGACTGTATTAAAGACCTGGACTTGAATGATATATAGGTTGTTGCTTTTATTGAATTCAGTGTCATGTTTCGGGACGCCTTGCGTGCCCGACACGCGGCGGGTTGTCACCCTAGCTCAAAATTTTTGGATCTGGAGCGTGACAGAAATTATGAAAGCATAATAATTATTACGCAATAAGATATATATATACTTTTTAAATATGAGTATGAATAATAATTTTTATGATGTATTTAGAAGCTCCCCAGAAACCGTTATCATTTTGATAATAATACGGTGCGAAACTGATAATAGTACGATGCGAAACAGGACGTATCATACCATTTCGGTGCTCTGGTGCTCTTTCAGGACAGCACAAAGGCAGTAGAAGTGATACAGATGGTACAGGCTTTGTCTCCTTTTGAGACGATGAATTGTGTATACGTGATGAGATTTTCCCCTTGGACGAATCCCGCATGGGACTCGCATGGATTGCCACTTTTTTATTCACAGTAAACCTGCTAATAAGTAATAACTAATTCCATTTAAACAGATAGAGCTACATATTTTTGGCTCTCTCTTAAGGCCGAGAAATATCAATTTAAGATCATAGCCATCCTGCAGGCTTTCCGCACGCACGCGCCAGGACATCTTGAGAATAATAACGTAGGTTGAACAAAGTGATATCTTTCAACTGTGGCACATCGGCTCCGTAATTGGAACCGAGAAGGGATTGCGGGGAGATATGTTTTAATAAAAAAGAAAAAAAAATTACCCAAACCAATTCAAGATATATGAACATGAGGAATAAGATCATGAAAAACAAAGACCATCTTTTTAATGTCCACGTTACTGGGGAACAACAAGCATTGCAACAACCAATCCTGGCCCCAACCATTTCTGAATCTACTACTGACTACTAATGTAGTGTTTGATAGAAAAAAATATTATTCATGGATAAGTGTACGTGATAGAGTTTATCTCCTGGCTATCTTTAGGAATATCCCCTCGCTATCCTATTGATCATATTAAATGCAAAAAGGTAAATCTATAGGATAACTTTTTTTACTTTTATTTGAAGGGATAACCAGCTATTCCTGCATTTTATAGGAAATAAATTAAGGGGATAACCCATGGTTAACCATGTTTAATCATGGATTATTCCTCTGGTTAACTTTATGTCCAGCTATCCTATTTCAAACACTAAGGTAGTGTTTGATAGAAAAAAATGGATAAGTGTACGGGATAGAGTTTATCCCCTGGCTATCCCTTGGCTATTCCATTGATTATATCACATGCAAAAAGGTAAATTCATAGAATAACTTTTTTTTACTCTTATTTGAAGGGATAACCAGCTATTCCTGCATTTTCTAGGGAATAAATTAAGGGATTTATCCATGGTTAACCATGGATTATCCCTCTGATTAACTTTATACCCAGCTATCCTTTATAGTTATGGCTTTTGGGAATAAGAAAAAATATCCAATGAATATCCCCTCTTATTTCTTATTTCAAACACTAAGGTAGTGTTTGATTCCCCAAAAGCTATTCCTGGATAAATGTACCAGATAGCATTTATCCAAGGGATAGCTGAGGAAATAAGCACCTTTTTAAAATTACAAGTCTGCCATCAAGGGATAACTTTAGTTGTTCCTGGGTTTCCTAGGGAATAAGTTTAGGGGATAACCCATGGTTAAGGTAGTGTTTGATAGAAAAAATATTATCCATGGATAAGTGTACGGGATAGAGTTTGTCCCCTGGCTATCCCTAGGGATATCCTTTGGCTATCCCATTACTCATATCAAATGCAAAAAGGTAAATCCATAGGATAACTTTTTTTACTCTTATTTGGAGGGATAACCAGCTATTCCTGTATTTTCTAGGGAATAAATTGAGGAGATATTCCATGGTTAACCATGGATTATCCCTTTGGTTAACTTTATTCCTAGCTATCCCTTATAGTTATGGCTTTTGGAAATAAGAGGGGATATCCTCAATATCCAGAGGATATCCCCTCTTATCCCCTATTTCAAACACTATCTAAACATGGGTTATTCCCTCTGGTTAAACTTTTTCAGAACTATCCCCTCTAGCTATAGCATTTGGGGATAAGAGGGATATACCGAGCAAACAATCTCTTAGGTAGTGTTTGAAATATGGGATAAGAGGGGATATCTAGGTATCCTCTCTTATTCCCAAAAGCCATACCTATAAGGGATAGCTGGGAATAAAGTTAACCAAAGGGATAATTCATGGTTAACCATGGGATATCCCCTCAATTTATTTCCTAAAAAATGCAAGAATAGCTGGTTATCCCTCCAAATAAGAGTAAAAAAAAGCTATCCTATCGATTTATCTTTTTACATTTGATATGATCAATGGGATAGACAAGGGATATCCCTAGGGATAGCCAGAAAATAAACTCTATCATGTACACTTATCCATGGATAATATTTTTTCTATCAAACACTACCTTAGGCTGTATTTGATATTGAGGATAAAGAGGGATATCCCCCTATATTAAATACGAAAATATCCCTCCTTATCCCCTGTATCAAACACAGCCTAAGAGATTGTTTGCTCGGCATAGCCAGCAAATTAGCATATTCAAACAGCACGTAAATCTCAATCATTCCCAGCCAAAAGAATGTCAAACTTAATACGACATGGAGGTTAATTCACAAATGTGATTGGATTGGAGAGACTAATGTTTCTACAAGGATTTTGTACCACTATTTTTGCGTATTTGATAGGTCTCCTCTACTCGTCAAGCACTTCTCATTTTCCCTTCCTTCTTAATGAGAAATAATTTGGTAACACAAAATATTAGTTACGTAAATAATTATGGAGGTTTGATCCTGAAACCTCTCTCCAGCACATGCACTAAGGCGAGGGTCGCCAAGCGACCAACCCAAGTCCTCGGCCTCTCGCTGAGTACTTCACTAGATGGTCTTTTGGCACCATACGATTTTATAGATAATAAAAATCCAAGATCGCTAACATCATTCTTGGAATGACAATAGCGATAATAGTGAACCAGGACTGGCTCAAACGGTCATGCCCTTCTATTTAACAACCAGAGCCCCTGGATTTGATTCTTGGATGGTGGATCTTCAAAACTAGGAATCTAAGATAATTATAATATAGTGTTTGGTCCTTTACTTTCTCAAAATAAATAATAAAAATATTTACAAAATCATTATTATTTTTTTCCTTCTACTCAAATTGCTCCAACAAAAGAAATCTAATATTCCTTTCTTGAGAAAACCCAATTTTCCTGAAGCCAAAAATAAACCTCAAGGTTTGCCTTGTTATTTTACACACAAATTTCCCTACTGAAGCTCATGCAAAATACTCTTCACATTTGTTGACTTTGGTACTTACAATAAGTGCAATAAAATCTCAAACTAATTTATTTCCCTGCTTTATTTCCTCTGTAATATTACCATGCACAGGTAGGCAACGCAGCGAAAAACGATACCATAAAGAATAAGAATAGATATACAGAGACTCCAATCATTGATACGATATCTGCTTCGCGTAAGCAAACCACATCTCGTTATCAGCCACACACCAGAATATCTGTGCGCAAGAAAAAAAAAAAGACCCCAGAGAGATGCATCAGTATCACATCACAGGAATTTAGTGGAACAATCTTTTTATTACGGTAATGGTATATAAGGAACAAATATGTGATTACAGATGTCTGCAATGAGGGCACCAAAACTCACTCAACAACATTTGACTGGTGATGTTTTATCTGTTGGAATAATAATTCATACGTTCAATGCTACATGTTAAAAAAAAAAAAAAAAAACAGTTCATATTTTGGATCTTTTATAGTCAGATTGTCTTTCTTCATTTCCACTCTCGTCACATAAACAAGAAACAATGTTGTGCATTTGTATGAATGCAAAGTTTTGATATTGTCCATTAAAATAATATGTTCTTACTGGCTTTCGCATAAACAAACTCTAACAGCTTTTGATTATTAAGCTGAAAATCATCACATGTTTGCAAAGTACTTGAATGCTCTCTTACAGTGGAATTAACAGCTTGACTATATCAGACTGCACACTAATGTCATATAATTCTTTCTACTTGGAGCGTTTACCTCTGCGTTTACCTCTCCATCTACCATCTTTGTTTTACAGTGACATTATTGCATGTTTCCTTTCCTTCTTCTTTAAAAAAATTCTTGACAATGACTTGGCCAGAGTTTAGATAGGTTGAAAGGTCAATACACAGAAGCTGAGAACGTTGAGGTAGTTGTGAGAGAAAATTAGCAAGGAAAATAACCAAAGAGGTTTATGAGTTGCATTCGTATACAGTTATTTGATGGAGAACAAAATGAAATGGCATGGCAATGCAGAACAGCGGACTAAATTTTCAGTTTATGTTGCGGGAAAGCAAAGATTAACCCAATGAATTAGTCTCTAGATCTGCTCTAAAATTGACAGATAACAAAAAGAGACATCTACAGGGTATGGTTTATTTGCAGCAGAATACTAGAACTTTGGGTTCATAGAAAATCATTTAGCTCAATTTAACAAAATTTTAACTTCTAATATGGATTTCCTGTATTTCCTGCTTAGAAGTTGCTTTTCTCTGTGCATATTACTGCTAACTATGGCAAACTTCTAACATTTGACATATACATACCTCAAATCTCATATGCCATATAAAAGCTCTAAGGCATCCCAAGCCTTGTGAACAGCTATTTCTTTGCACTGGCAGCCCGAAAGGCACATTTACACATCATACTATTTCTTTTAGATTCAGAACCCAATAAATTTGATGGAAGATAAAGGCTCTGTTGTGTGAGATAGTCCCCTTGTGCGTGCGGCTGTCTGGGAACAAGCCAAAGGGGGCTTATGCAGGGGGATCTCTCTCTCTCTCTCTCTCTCTCTCTCTCTCCATATGTGTGTGTTTATGTGTGTGTACAAATGAAGGTGCACACATTTTAAATTTCCTTCTTTGGTTGTAAGCAAAGGATTGCCTCACCAGAAACCAGCACTATTCAATACCAGACCAATATAGTTTGGTACAAGGCATATTGTACCGAACCAATGGTATACTGGTCAAGTGAACCAGGGGGGCCCCAACACATGAATCACCTCAAAATAGGCCAAACCAGGCGGTTTGGTTTGATTTGTCAATAAGGGATCAAATCGCCCCTGTACCAAGCTGAAGCCTCGAAATGAACCAGTTGCAATTGATTCGGCCTGAACTAATCAGTTCAGTTTTGAATACCATGTTAAAAACTAACAAGTCATGAAAGTGTCAAAACAAATTGCATAGTATTGAGCTAGTATGTCCAAATTCATAGAACATGACCAAAACCGATTCCAAATTCTTATAGAAAATCAGACAAGTTGGATAAAAAATTGTCATCCCTAAGTTTAGAAGAAACTTGGCATATATGCCAAGTCCAAAGGTGTCAAAAATGTTCAACATGGTCAATCATTAAAAGCTCAATAGTATGATAGTTTTATACCACATATCTACCCATCTTTTTATGTATGTTATGTTTATGCACATTATATACAAACATGTTAACCATAAATAACAAGCTTTAGTCCCACTCCGTGTTCATCTTTGCAAACCCTTCAGAATTGAACCTTTGAGGTCAACATGCTCCATCTAACAATTTTGTCTCAAATCCTTTAGCAACATTCAACCATATTATTTTAGGTTTCCATCCTAACTACTAGACAATTTGGGAGTTGGTACAAACTCAAAAATTGCCCTCTTTATATTTTTGTGTTGTTCAACCATAATGTCACGTTTCTTCATTCAATCCTCTATTGGTGTAAAGTACAATAATCCATTCCTTGTAGAGGTCGCAAATAGGTTGGACAGCCTATGGCATAGCTTGGCATAGCTCGCATCATAGCGTGACCTGGCATGATGCAAGCGGTGCCAAGCACTACATGGCTACTATAGTAACCATGCCACATCAAGCCCTATCGACCCAACTGATAATATTAAAAAATATTTTAAAAATTTACAAAATTTAAAATTTTAATTTTTTTAATATTAAAAATATTTTAAAAATAAAAATAGCTCACCTACAAAATATTAAAATATTAAAAAATAAAAAAGTTGTGCCAATTCAGGCCATATCATAGGTCGGCATGGCTCAGCCCGTCCTGGCCATGTGCCTACAGGATGTGCTGAACCCCCTGGTGTCATGGGTTGTGCCCATTATAGGAGTCGTACCTAGTCGATATGGTACAATGGCCTAGCATGCCGTTCCTTATACAAGTTGTATATACAAGCTGTATGCTAGCATGACACAACCCAGTTGTCAACTCTAATTCCCTATTTCTAATTGTATATCTAAAAATAAAAACATGGGACAGAGGTGTCTCAATCGTTTCATGAAACGAGATGCCCCGCTTCTCGTTCTATTTTGATTTCCAACATACTTAACCATTCTAGCAAGTAGCTTGAGATGCTTTTATTCTTGAAAAAATTATTTATGAAACTTTAGTGTTTTATTCGATTTTTAAACATATTTGAATTTCAAAAGCTATACCTTTATAATAAATTATATCTATCTAAAATTAATATTATAAGGTATCATGGCCGAGATGGGATAAGATGCCTTAGGACAATCTCAATCCCAATCCCATCGATGAATCACTATGCATGAGTACTTAAATGTATATGGGCACACTTATCTTTATATATATATGTGTGTGTGTGTGTGTACATTTAACATTTTTTTATTGAACATTACAAAAAGTTGATCTCATTGGCACTTTCTATTAAATTAATACTCCATATACAATAGTAAAGTAAATATGACAATTTAATGCATAGTGCCTCTTTAAAGCACTTGCACCGTAAATTTTATAAGTACAAATCTATAAAGGGCAGACTAATAAGAAGGTCAAGATTAAATATATAGACAAAGAAAGTGGGGGACTAGTGGTGGAAATTCCTAAATCAACACCCCCCCCCCCCAAAATAAAAAAAAAAAAAAAAAAAACACACACACACACAAACCAACTTACCCAAAATAATTGGGTTTCAGTTGTGTTTCTTATGATCAGATCAAGTTTACATTAACCTTGAATAGCACATAATAAAGTGGCCAAATTTGACTCCTAAAGCCGATAGGTCAGTACGGGTTAGACATGCTCAAGAAACCCATCCCCAGGATAGTGTTAATGGTGGGCCATAGGCTAGTTAAGTTTGGTTCAGATGACTAGGAAGACCTTATAATTAATGATAAAGAAGAACAATATATACTGTGGAAAAAAGAGGAGCATACAACTTTCAGAATTTACCACATTTTCTTCTCCACACACACACACACACACTCTCTCTCTCTCTCACACACACAAAAAAAAAATTGACATTCAACCAGAGATACTCACTTCTTAGTCCTATTTTGTTTACACTTGTTAGGGTATATAATTGACAAATAAAGCTCTAATTGGATTGGTAAGCCAGGTATGGGCCTGTGTAAACTAAATGGCTTTATTATGGATTCACTCTTTTTCTTCCCCTCTATAAATCAATTGGTAATGTAATGGAGAACAATTTGTTGAAGCAGACCACATTAGGATTTAGGATAGAACTGAAAAGTAAGGTTGTTGGGATTCGAAGTTTCCTTGGTGGAGCAATATTGAAATCAGAACCAGATGTAGAAAAACAGAGAAATGTGAAAGCAAAACACTAGATGTCAGGAGTAAAATGAAAGAGGAATGCTATCATAGGACACACTCGGAGACCTCAGAGTCACCTCTAGAAGAATCACACCACTAGAGAACACAAGGACATAGATCATCATTTTTAATTAATTAAATATCCAGACAAACTGCATAAAACCCAAAGACTTCTATTTATAACAAAAAGAAACTTTTGTTTTTTTTTTTTTTCTGAACCCAAAACTAACTCCCATAAGGCATTGTCACTGTTCAGAGTTACTATAATGTGAATGATATAGTAAAACGGCAGTACCAATATAGAAATTAGTCTCCTAAATCTATCAAATAGAAACTAAAAAATAACCAGAAATAAAAGAAAAGCCATGAATTGACAACTAAAATATAAGAGAAACTGCCTAAGTTGAGGCCCTCTGATGCAAATTGAATGACATTGGGTCTCCATTAGTATTGACCCTCCCAAATTTGACCCAACCAAAACCTGAACCATTGCCACCTCTAGCAGGAGACAATGTCTAGAGGAATCTTAGAGGGCTTTCCCTCGGTTATGTGAGTATAGGCAGCACAGAATAATAAGGTAGACTGCCTGTCATTGGACTTTTAGTGCCTTGGCAAGCCCTTCCGCCTAGAGTTGCTTCTTCAATGGACTTTGACAACATATCAAAGGGTTAAGAGTCTCAAAAGTTGATGCTTGTTCCTTGATCCACGAAGCCAGACTCATGAGGGCTGGTTAGTTAAGGTGAAAGATTGACAGTAAAGATTTATTCAGCAAGAAAGCACTACCATCAATTTTGTGTTGATAGTACTTGAGACCAAATATTTTTCACAATGTTCTAGCTAACACACACATGCACTTGCACCCACAGACACATGTAATGCATGAATAATTTGAATACTTTTGAGAGTACTTGGCAACAAATCTTTTCGATGCAAAATTAATGATAATCCTTTTTAAATTAAAGCCCACACAAATGAATATGGTCTACAACACTTAAATTGCGTAGTAACAAAAACCATTTGTTTTGGACTGGCTTACCTATGCATGAAGAGGGCACAACATGGATGGCAGCAATATATACAGTCAGTTTAAATAGATAATGGGAGTTTAACTTCACATAGTCATCTTAAAACACAAAGAAATCAGAATTCAACCAATTGGAAAGCTTTAACTACAAATTAAATTAAAGCATGAGATTATACCATCAAAAGTTGTCCGTTTTTGTAGTGACTTGATGCACAGGCAAGAGATAGTGTGGGTTTGCATTCTAAAAGGGTTATCATTGATTTTTCATGCAAAGCATTCAGGAAAAATATTCTGAAAGCATTCCAGCTTTACTCTACATTTTTCTTTCTTCATTGTTTATAGTTAATATTTTTTTCTTCATGTTTATAGTTTTCTCAAAATATGCTGTAGTTAATTTTTTTCCCCATCATTCGACATGAAATCTTAAATTGGTTGATTAGCTGCATTGTTTCTATATATGCATATGTCCTTATCAGGTAGAACAGAAATTTTCTCCTTTCCTCAAGGAATGTTTATCTCTAGGTTCATGTCTGTGCAATCTACAGCTACAATGAAGAAAAACTAATTTATGTGCTTCATCATGACTAAACAAATCTGGTACCATGAGCATAGTACTAAAGGAAAATATAATCAATATAAACCTTTCTGCATTTGCAATTATGAATGCTTCCAGTGCCCATTTTGGGTAGCATAAGTCGGCTAGGAGCTTTGGACTTTTCTGCTGAGTTGCTATCAAAGTCAAAACAACAGGAAGTAGAGCAGACCACTGCAACATCAATATTACCTTGGAGTTAGACAAGAAGAAAAGAGAATAGATATAATATGAAAAAAGAGTTTATGATAACTTCTTGAACACACCAGTTGGGCTGAACCTGGTTGGAAGCAGATGGCAAATGTATAGCCAATACCAGTTACACAGTACACAAGTGCAGCCAAAACTGCATAGTTATCTGCAATGGATGACCTTGGATTGTTGAAGAAATAGAACATTGAAAGATAAATTATAGGTTTGATGGCTGTGTTGAAATGGTCAGTTGTATCTTTTGCGAGAAAATAAGCTAATGAGCTCATGCCGGATGCTCTTTCTCTCCAATATTGTAACTTCTCAAGTGAGAATGACCTTAGGGCTCCAATCTTGCATAAGAGAGCTGCAATGGAATGCAAACATCAACTGATTAAAATCTTGGACTAGAAAGATATAGATTTTGCAAAACTCTATCTTTGCTAATGTTAGAGGGTGGGCCTTGGTGCGATGGTAACATTGCTCCATTGTAGCCCAGGCATCATTAAAATATGAAACAGCCTTTCTGCATGCAGGGATAAGATTGTTTTTCCCCAGATCCTACAGTGATAGAAGACTCATGCCAAGGACACCTTATAGTATCTTTGCCATAGTATTTCACATTGGTCCATACTATGCATACCTGGTATACCATGCCATACTTGATACAATGCCATACTCATACACAATACCAGGGTCTATCAAGTATCAATACGTCAAATCAACCCTTATACTAGGCATTCCAACACTATATCAAGATGGTACTAGTACAATATTCGGTCCTAAGATTGCAAACCTTGATTTTTGCCAATTTGACCTCTTAGGATAGGCATTTTAATGTTCAAAATATCCATTAAATTTAACACTCCAAGGACTTAATCATATAATTTTAAGGTGCTAATAGTAGATTTGATCTATATACTTCGAAACAATAATCAATTTACTAGTTCATTCATTGGAGATGAAAAATATGTTATTACGGCAGACAAAGTAATAAATGGTAAGATGCATTGACAAATACTAATTGAAAAAGTAGATCCTTGAAATTTCTTTTTTAACCTTTCTTTTGAAGCTCCCATGAAAGTCCAAAATGTTTCAGTTTCACCCAATGCCATTCCAATTTTAAAAGTAGACTCCATGACAATGTCAAGAGAGTTTCAGCCAAAGCTTAATTTATGCAGCTGAATTCATTGCACATATAAGCTGTCGATGCCCTTTTTCTGTTATTTCTTCCAATCTCTGAAGCATTTTCTCCAGATCAAACTTAGATTTTGTGGGTTTTAAGATTTGTGGCTCTATAGATTTGTGGCTGCAACCATGAGGCCCTCAACTTCTAGCTGGTTTAGCATTCTAACTAGGAACATCTTTCTCGAAAATCAAGCAGCGTTGTATTACATTGTGATATTATCTTGTCATGCAATCATATGCATAGTGAGGTAATCCTGCCACTGCAGAGCAGGATAAAAATAATTATGTGGCATTGGTGGTTTCCATAAAAAAATAATATTTCAAGAATCATAGTAAATGCATCTCCAACTTACAAACAGCAATGACAGTGTATGTGTAACCTTGCGCACCAAATGTTTCATCTCTCACTTTAGCAACTGTCCCTAAGCAGACTCCAGCAAGACCCAGGATCAGAAAATCAACTACTTGTATTCTAGCTTCACGTAAGCGTTGCCTCATGACTCTGCAAGTAAAGAAGGTTTCCTTCTTAGAAAGAGAAAAAAAAAAATGTTCAAGACTCTATGACAATGTCAAACAGCTCTTCAACATTCTCAAGATGCAAACATCAAGATTTTAAAAATGGTAGGATAGGCCATCCTAGTTTCTCCATGGAAAGGTGTCCCCTGGGATGGTAATGATCCCATCCCAACTTGTCCCATCCTGACAATCGAGATGGAAGGATGGCCCACCGTCCCACCAGTACTTAAAACCTTCATACACATTGTATTTATAAATATAGAGAATTATAACATAGGGCTAAAAAGAAATTTCAACTAAAGAAACTACCTGCCCAAATAATACTTGTACTGCAACAAGATACCAGGAGTCCTTCTGTTAGATAAATCCTTTAATTTTGAGAAGATGTACTCCATATGAGCTTGCCTTAGGTCTAGGGCACCATTGATATTTCCCCAGTCCTCACCAGCAACAGATTGCCTATCATATCCATCCCTAGAAGAGACTGTTCCATCAACTCTTGCTGATGCATCAACTCCTCCAAGATAATGTTGCAAATCTGGGGGTATTTTGTAGCCATTATGCAACATCCATCTGAGGGGCAGTTGCTTACAAGTAATATCCGTACTTGTGCCTGGCTTTGCTATGCCTTCTAAAATGTCAATGTAGTAGTCTGGAGGATTCACTCTCTCTGGAACATTGATCCCTAGGTCTGCAAAGTATTCTTCAACTTTGTCCACAGCTCCATGATATACAGTTAGACCTCCTTTTGCCAAAAGAATCAAATCATCGAACATCTTGAACAAAGCATAGCTAAAACACAAAATTCATTGACATTAGCTAGAGGATGTTGACTTCTTCCAGCAAACATAGAGAAATGACATAAAAAAGCTATATGATATACAATGTTTATGTTAATATCATGTTTACATGTTAACTATATTTTCTCCAGGATTGTTATGTAGAAATGTGGTAGACCTAAACTAACATGGACAGAAATAATTAAAAAAGATATAACTATTTGTAATTTGAATGTCAACTTGGTCCTGAATAGAGCAGAGGAAGCAAATTCATGTAGCCAACCCCATGTAGTTGGGAAAAGGCTTAGATGAGTTGAGTTGAGTTGAGTTGTATTGTTATGTAGAAATGTATAAAGCAAAAAGCTCAAACAACTTGATTATAATTATCCTGATATGGAAGTATCCACCATTATCTTGCTTCAAAAGGCAAACCACCCATCCAAATTGCTGCGGTTAACACGAGGCAAACCACATGTCATAGAACTGATTATTTATCTTTTATTTCATACATATCATATCACCTTTCATTTCATTGTTTGAGTAACTGTCTTCCCTCAGAATTGATTTTGTTCCTTAAAATCACCAGAAAAAATAAATGGCTACCTGTTCCCTCAACCAAAGATGATGAGAACTTTGTAGTATAAGGTAAAGTGGCTTATGGCTTCGAGGGTTCAGAAGGAACAAACTAGAACCTGCATTGTAAACTAGTCTAGAAAATGGTGTAGGTCTTTTCCATATCAATATTTTATCAGCATATTGTACATTTTGGTGACAAATCTTTGCATTGCACTGTTACATGAAAACAAATAAAGCTCTTACATGCACGTTAAGATCTTATATTCCATAGAAATTAGATGGTTCAACGATATTAGTACCACACAAGGTTTATTCAGGAAATATGAAAGCAACTACTGAAAGTTAAATAGAGGGATCTATAGAAGAACATAATTTAGAAATCCACGTTCTTATGAAATTTTAAACAACCTGGGTTGGTGAACCACCGTGCATATGTTTACCCCTTCAAGTGCCTCATGACGAAGAGCTCTCAAAAGCAACTGAGATGAGGAACTGTCCAAACCGGAGGTAGGTTCATCTAGCATCAACAAAGATGGTTCCATTACCATTTCTAGCCCAACATTTACTCGTTTTCTCTGTCCACCAGAAATTCCACGTTTCTCTACTGTCCCAACCAAGGAATCCCGTACCACTTGTAGCCCTAAGGACACAATAACTCTTTCCACAACTAAAACCTTATCTGCCTTTGGCATGTCTGCAGAAAGCCTATATCAAAGGATATAAAAAAAAGGTTTTTTAATTTATGATCTATTAGATTAGAAAACTAGAAGATAATGACAGGACATGCATGTATTCTAAATCAGTAGACACTCAATTCACAACAAGATAGACATAAAAGATATGAAGACAGTTACATAAGGATGCATGAAACAAATGAAAATCTTGAATAACACGAATGGCACTAAAAACACAAAAAAGGATCTCAGTGTAATGTTCAGTACAATATAACTAAAAGCTCTAACAACAGCTTCCACACCGATACCAGCCAGTTGAAGGAGTACACAGTTTAGGTCACAGATTTATGTGCCAGTGCCAATGGGTGTGCAGGGATATGTGCTGCCATGACAAAAAAAAAAAAAAATGTAACACCCCTTTTATTTAAGAATATCTTTAAAAAGAATTAATAGATACCATGCTGACCCTTTTAGATGCCCAAACTGGCCTGGCATGGTACATGATGGCTGGCACAGAGAAGCATAGGCTTAGGTTAAGTCACTTGTACCGAATACCTATCCTGGGTTCTTTACAGCAAGGAAAGTAAACTACATGTGATTGTCTTGGAAATAGAGATAATAGCAGAAAGAATCTCAATGTTAATAAATGTTTAGTGACTAAATTATGGAGTCATCAGTGTACTTGACATGCATTCAACAAATGCACTTAACTAAGACAGAGAGCCTACAAGTACATCAGAAGCATATCTGCGTGGAAAACAGCATGCACAATAGTTTTGTGGGTCACAAATGATTTTAGTCCAATTGATGAACCTTTTAATAGTGCAGAAACAACTGCCAGATCATATAAAGTTGATAAGTAAATTAGGAACATGGCCTAAAGGGGTCCATGAGACGATGTTAATACTCTAAAAGAAATAAGGGCTGTGATTTATTATATAATAAAAGATATGTATGATGGAGCAATTACTAGTGCAAGGATTATTAATGGTAATACTAGTAAATTTTCTATTACAATAGGTTTACATCAAGATATACTCTTAATCTTTATTTTTTCGCTTTAGTTATGGATGAGCTTATCAGACATAATCAGGATGATACTCCATGGTATATGTTATTTGCAAATGATAAAGTATTAGTGGATGAAATTAAAGCTAAGGTTAATAATAAGTTAAAACTATGGAGAAATACATTAGAACATAAAGGTTTTAGGTTAACCCGGATAAACACAAAATACATAAAATGTAATTTTAGTATAAGTAGAAATAGAGAAATATAAAGTAAAAAATTGAAAAACATGAAGTTCCTAAAAATAATCATTTTTGATAATTAGGATTGATTATTCATAAGAAATATGAAATTGAGGATGATGTATGTAGTTCACAGGATTAAAGTAGATTAGGTGAATGGCGAAGTGCAACTGGAATATTATGTAATTAATCATAGAGTAATTGCTAAGTTAAAAAAAAATTATAGGACAGCCATACGACAGGCGATACTTAATGGTACAACATGTTGGGCAATTAGAAAAATACACACACAATATGAATATTGCTGAAATGAGAATATTGAGATGAATATATGGTAATATAGAAAAAATAGAATAAGAAATGAGGTCATTCGTAAAAGATGAATGTAGTACCAAATAAGGACAAATTAAGAAAAGAACAACTTATATGATTTGGACATATGCAACGTAAATCTAAAGATACATCCATATGAATGAATAATTTGATATATGTAGAAAAAAAAAAAAAAAGATAGATCAACAATTATATTGCAGGAAGTGATACAAAAGGATTTAAAATCTTTATATCTTGCAAAAAATATGACTCAAAATCGAGCTGAATGGAGAAAAAAGATTCATGTAGCCAACTCCAACTAGTTTAAAATTAAGGCTCTGTTATTGTTGTTGTATGTAGCCAACATGGTACCACTTGAAGGATGTAAGAATTCTAACTAAATTTCTTTTCTTTTAGGAAACAACATATAAGAAACAACACTATTCAAAATGGAAAAGCACATGCAACTTATTAAACAGTAAGCAATAAGAATTGCACCTCCCCAGAAGGTTTTTAAAACATGCATGTTTAAGAGGAGAGCCCGAACAACTTCAATATGAAGATGGATTCTTTTCTATAATCCAACACCATTTTGCTACTCCTCGAATAAGTATGAAAAATGCTCTTTGGCATTATCAATATTAAAACTGCAACTTTTCTTATTAGATTGATTTTGTTCTTCCTTGTCTAATAATCGGCAGATTGACCAAACTATTAAATTATACTTTATCAAATAATTTCATATCATTGGAAAATAATCAACAACAAAATAACCACATTATGAAATATTGAAATACTTAGTCCCTAGCTGGTTCCCAAATGACTAAATATATCAAGTAAAAAGGAACCAACATTAGTCTATATGAGGATAAAGAGATGGCTAAGGTTGCTAACTTACCTAATGGAGTCCACAATCAAGATGTGGTATTAACCTTAGCAATAGAATAAGAAGTTTGGGACCTTCATTTGTTGCTAAGCCAAGGTCCCAGGTCTCCGAGTTAGCTTGCGCTTTTTCGAAGAATCCTGCACCCATGGGCATACAGCCTGGCAGGCCTTCCCTTTCTACTGGAGCTTCATGGGCATTGCCCAGGCTTGAACCACTTGTGTCCTATTCAGTCAATTCCTTGTTTAGTCTTGTTGTAAAAATCTCGCTGATTGGCCTTGCTAGTGTGCGAATCTTGTAGCCTCTTCTGTCCATTCCTAGAGAGTCTTATGTAGCCTGCTAGCTTGAACACGTTTTTTGACTAGACTAAATCGGAAGGATGTCCCCACTGGAATGTCATTCATGAAGAGAGAAGCTTGATCACAATGCTGAACCAGTAAAAAATTATTACAAACAATACACTTCAAGGAATTTTGCAACATTAAGTAATAGGCTAGAAATGGGCTGGTCTCTGATCAGACTACCACTTGCCTAAGCTTGGCCAGCACAACATGAAAATGTTCTTCAAGACCAAGTCAGAGCCCTGACTAAGCCCAAACAGGCCAGATGGGATGCAACTTTGAATCAGACAACCCTTAAGAGTGCGCCCTTCAAAAATCAGACTGAGTGACATGGAGATGACAAGGATGGGATTTTCACTTAAAGCAGTTGATAATGTGGGCGATGTTAATTGGCATGGTCAGCTGGATAACTGCTGTAGAGAGCACACACACGGTTCTTCAATATTCTCTGCCTCCCCACAATGTCAATTCGATTAATTACTTCCCAGAGGTTGAGCACATAGTGGAAAGGCAATCATACACGAACTGTCAAATTTCCATGGGCTGTTGGAGTGATCTTATGTTGGCACTCAGATCTCTGGAGGCCATTACCCACCAACATCAAATAGCACTAAAATATTTACCGGCTGTTACCCACCAACATCATGCAATGGTTGAATCTAATGATGGGGAGAAGATTCAGATTGCAGCAATAGGATGGAAGGTGAGATATTCTTACACGCTATATGCCCTTCTTAGTTTATCGGGTCACAAAATTTGTTGTTTGTAAATTATCAGTAAACACTCGAGCATGACTTTTCTTGTCCAAAAACACATGGATATAGGATTCATATTCATATGTCTCGCAATTTTTTTCAACATAATAAAGTCATTTTGTTATCAATCACTGTTCTAATTATGATTGCATTACTTGGGAGTTAACTACCCAAACTCAATAACAACAATTCTTATTTCTTTATACTAAAATTTAGGATATGACCATGGTTGGTTGTGCAGTTTTTTTAGGTTGTTTTTTTATTTTTACTAAATGTATCTGTTGGCCCCCAAAAGGAAAAAGCATTGGCTCTGCCGCTCAACATGATAATACTTCAATTACCTGATGTGGCAGCTTGCAAAACAAAGAAAGACTCAATATACAGCTCTAGACTTTTTTCTCATAAGTTGATTGTATTCTTCCTGCTTAGGACTACTAAGTTTCTCAAGATAGACCTATGAAGGGTAGCACATTGCTGTTGTATGATTAGTTAACCCACATTGATTGCACTAATTTTGTAACTTCTATTACAGCATCCCCCTGATTCATGTCCTCCACCAAAGGCACTGCTTCCTTGTACACCCAGAACATGATCTCCATTGCTTTTCCAAGAACCCAAGATAAGGAAACAAAGTAGATTTTTCTCCAATATATTATAATATTGGTTCAGTTCCTAGAGCCAGCTCATCAATTCAGTTTCTCCCAATTAGCACAGATTTCACCTACTGAAGATAATCTGACCTAGTTGATTTGGCCAATGCCCTAAGACATAAAACATCTTACCTGCCATGGAGACTATTCTACTCCATGACTTCCATTTGTGAATTCTGAAAAGGATAGATTGCTGCCCTACGATTGAAGCAGCAGGAAATTTTAATCAAGGAAGAGGCATACTTTTTTTTTTTTTTTTTGCGCTCTTCTATGGAGCATGGTCAACTAAAGTAGGGGGGGAAAAAAATCTTATGAAGAGACCCATCAAATCTGGTCACAGATCTGTTGCTATGTGTTTCTATCCATGTACAATCAGAAACCAATGAACACCGCATGATTGCACAAAGCTAGATGTTTCAATAAACTTCAGACATCTTGAAATTAAATATGCATATGCACAAGTTCCATATTAGAGAGATGCCAGGCTGCCAACACAATTTCCATATCACAGAAACTTGAACAGAGTACATGAAACCACAGACCATGAAGGTTGCCACCTTAAGTTGTTTTAATATCTAGTGAAACAAAGTTCAGATCTGGAAATAGAAAAGAGGGGCAAAAAATGAAAGATTATATCAGCAACCTAACTTTGCAAAATCTGATAGCTATGAAAACCTTAATATCTAGTGCAAAGTCTACCCACCAATCTTATAATGTTTACAAGGCTTGAAAGGCCACAAATCTAATCCAGATCTATAGCTTAGTTATAACCTTGACAAAAAATGAATTATAAAGTAAATTTCATAGAGCAAGCATCAAATGAATGAGCCAGGAGCTTTATAGGTTACTGATATCAAATTTCTAATCATTTGGCTAGTGGTACAGATATTCGGTCAGAAAGGAAATACTTTCATAAATATGAATATATATAATAAAATAGTGCATGAAATGTATGTATTGAGAAATTCCTTACCTGCACCTTGCACTGAACCAAAGATTCTCCTCCACTGTCAAGTTTCCATGGACGATATCATCTTGTGGTACAAAACCAATGATTTTCTTATATGCACGAATTGGTTCAGCCTTTCCATTTATAAGAATTAAACCAGTCATCTTGCATCCAGTTGCCCTTCCAGCCAGAGCATTAAGAAAGGTGGTTTTGCCCGCACCAGAAGGGCCCATGACAGCAGTTACACGACCAGGCATAAGTTTTCCTGTCACATACCTCAGAAGATGCCTCCCCTTCAAAGATAGAGTTAGATCCTTGAAAACAACCTCAATCATAGGCCTGGCTCTTTTTTCACCGGCAGTAGCCATGGATATTAGTCCTGAAAATGTCATTTTCTTGTTTTGCCATTGTGCAGCTTTTTCTTTTTCTATTTGACCATATGCATACTTAAAGATTTGGCTACGAGTATGCATTTGTTCACCTCTAGGCATATTTTTTTCAAAGTTTTTATCTTTGATTTCGAGATTGAAATCTTCATCACCATCAGAGTATTCTTCAAGTGAATGCATCATTTTAATAACACTATCTGGTTCCCTGTTCTTTGATGTGGATGCGGCTGATGATTGCTGAGATTGACCTAGAAACTGTAGCTCTCCTTTTTGTTTAATAGACTTCTTGCCAGAGAACGTACGAGATAATTGATTCCGAAGCCCAACTGCATGTTTTTTTGCAATTTCTTTTGCCATTTTCCACCTTTCACGAGCCTGTACAGTTTCTCTAGCCATCCTTGCAGCAGCTTCCCTAGATTTGGCTCGTTTTCTTTTGTGAATAGTGATAAGTTGGCCAGAGAAATTGTATATTATTAATAATAACAAACTCAGTGCGACCTACAGTAGCAGAAACAAAAGTCAAACACTTTATGCCCAAGATTAAGCTAGGATGGACTAATTATATAAATATTTCCCTAGCACCATTGCACCACAGATTAGAAAGTAGCAATAATATTAAAAATATATATTGGCCAAGTGGACTATGAAAATGTTTTTAATGCCTATGGATAGCATTGCTATAGATGCTAACAAATTAATAGTAACTGTTATGCTTACAGAAAAATCATAGAAATATACCAAGGTACCTTTTCTGCCATACCCAACAACAGCATCTTTTATAATTTTCAAAGATAGAAATTCTTTATGTAGCAACTGCTAATGATGGTTTGAAAATGGGCTAAAGATGAAGGCCAGCTTCACAAATATTCGTCATGAATTTGTGCCTCAAAAATTATATCTTGCATATGACTCCTAGGCTTATCATTTTTCCCTTGAGTACAGATATCATTTCCTCTATCAAACTTACCCTTCTGTCCTCGTTTAAAATCTTTCATACTTAAACAAAAATCTCAGATAATTATTCTTCAGTTCTATGATCTAAACTCACATAACCAATGAGCTAGCCTAAGCTATCCTTCTAGCTGTCAAGCCCAGCCCATCTTTGGGACAAAATTTTTATGGCTAACAGTTCAGCATCAATTTTTGTAGGGTTAAGTTCAGCATTTTGGATGTATTTGTGTGCATCATGCATGCATGCATCTATGCATGCAATTGTATATGTATATGTGCAGCTTGCATAATATTCAGCATGTAAACCAAAAACATTGTACCAAAGTTAAACAAATAAGAACATCTCTAATATTTGACAAAAACTAGCATTTATCAACATGTCTTTTTATAAAGCACTTAGCAAAAAAAAAAATGAATTTATACACATAGTCTTATTTCATGGATACTATAATTCATGCTTTGGAACAAATAACTGAAAAATATGATAAATTTGACTTCTATTTATAAACAGTAGTCCCTTTAGATCTACGAATTCAAGCCTGCCATTACTAGTTGCCCACAAATATAGGTTTAACTTATATTCCTCTTCACTATCTTCTTCAAAAGAATATTGCCTAATCCTTTGTCAAAGGACCAAGTAGATATCTAATGATCCACAGTTGAATTTATGATGCCACATTACTACCAGCAACAATTTGGTATTGGGTCTACGATACCCATGATTTGAGCTATCTCCCCTTCTTATTCTCTTTCTCCATTGTTAAGTTGTCTCATAGTTAGGTGATGTATTGGCACTGGGCCTGTCCTTGGACCTTTGGCCCAAGATCAAAGTCAAAACCACAAATAAGAGTCCTCAAAAATCATCCACTGATCCTAAATTATGACATCAAGAATCCCAAAAAGCCTCTAAACGATCATTTAAAACAATAATAGAGAGGAAAAATGGCATCCTTTTGATTTCTGACATGCTAGGCCATTCCATTGTAAGTATGATGGACGTTGGCCATCCCAGTCACCATTCTAGATAGCCAGTAGCAACAGGAGCGACCTGTTTGTCATGCATACAGGTCCCAGACTAGCCTCAAGACCCAGTATCTAACAAGTCTGATATAGGATAGCCAGGACCAACCAAGACTTGCATCAAAAATTTTACTGTTACAGTGTTTTTAATTCTCTCTATACATGCATGCAAGCATGCATGCATATAGAGATACATGTGTGTATATACAAATATATGTGTAGGTACATATGCAAGTATGCACCTACATATAAAACCATCCAGCCTTATTTCAAGCTTTTCCATGTATTTTCTCCAAGATCTGAAATCTTGTGGTACACACCCATACCTTTCACGTACAAATATGGCATGAGACACATCATAGCCCCTTGTATCTTGTCATTTCACTGAATCAGACAATAATCTTGCAAAAATATAGATCAATATAGTGTCCTGTTTGGGGTTGAGATGGTACAATACTGTCAAGATTCAGACCTTGCTTTTCTCACAACCTTCATCCATTTACCTTGTATCATTTCGTCCTATATCAACAAAAATTAAATTATCCCTCCTTACTGAAGACCCATCAAGTCTTCTTTCAACAAAGTGCCTTATTCAAATAGCTCCCCCTACCCCATCAATGCACGGCATCAAGTCCATAGAAAAGAAATCTACTACTTTCGTCCTCATTTCATGAAACTTGTTAACGGAGTTGCCTTCTCAAATTCACAGGCTTCAGATTATGAATTGGGTTTGACCATAAGATCCTTTAATATAAACCTAATTAAGCACAAAAGGAACCTAGGAAGCTGTATGCAAGAGTTAGCACCACTATGCATATTCTTATAGCAACCATGCACCCCTAAATCCCATAACTTCCTAAAGCTAAGAGCCCATGGCCCTGATACAATCTAAGTGCATTCGATTCTTACTTTGAGCCACAACAACTTGGGCAAATCTACAAAGCAATTTAGACACCTAGGATGAGAAAACAATAGTTTTTGATGACTTGCTTTCAACAACATGGTATCAATTATCTTGTGCAGGTAGAAAGAGAGTTGAAGAATTCCATACAAGATTAGTATCCGTTTCTAATTCTGAAAGTCACTAGGAATGTAATAATATTTATATTATGAATTGTGGGGAATGAATGGGGGTGTTTCCACTAAAAGAAAGATATTACAACAAGCAACTGCTCTAATTTTTGAAGAGAAAAAAATGATTAAGTAAAGAGAAGATAGAAACCACTTACCATTAATAAAGCACCAAGTAAAGTGATATTTTGATTTGTAGAATTTGAATTGCATGAGCTCTTGATGAAGCATCCTGAAAGTTCATTAAGAAATTCAATCAAGAGTGTCAGCTTAAAAAGGAATAAAAACAGAAAAGAGAAAATAACCTAGCAAACTTTGCTGCAAAAGACAGCAACTGAATCATCTCTATTGGAGAGAAAATAAAAAGAGATGCTGAACCAGTGGCTAACTCATGCATTACAGTATTTTGCCGATTCAGGTTTGGTGTAATTTTAGCATTTACCTCATTGATATTGTCTCAAAGGGCATGACACTCTTTACTTACATAGGAATTATAATCTAAAAAATGTACCAGAAGGTTCATATACGAGTTAGACAACTTTTTTATCAGCATTCATGGAAACTTGGAGGCTTAAGCATCTAGCTGTATGGCAATTTGCTGCTGGCTTCAAGATAAAACCATTCATAGATTATCCACAAAAGATAGAATCAGAATGAAGAATTATTCAAGGAGGCATCAACTAGTGCCGTTTAAGAAGCCACTGGGGGTTGGTACCAATGACCTAGGTTCAAGTCCCATCCTCACAAGATTTTTGGCAGTGTCTCTTCCCATCCTAGTTCTCAAAAATGAGGAATTATTCAAAATGTCTGTATTTCTTCTGATTTCTAAATTGTAGATGATATTAAAGGAATTATATTCTAGTTAACCATTTAGAAGTTTAAACAAGACATCATATTTAACTAAAGATTAAGCAAAATTTCTCAAGTACTCTCTATAAGAACTTGGTTGACAAAGAAATAACATATATTTAAGGATGGCATGCCAAGAACAATTATTTTACATTTCTTTTTTATTTTTTTTGGCTGGTTAGGGTCGAGGGAGGTGATAGGGTGAATAATATAACTTTGGAATACAAAGTGTCATGTCTTTCTTAAAAGGGTCGAGTGTGATATGGATAGGATAGCAAAAAAAATTCCTCAACCTTGCCTTTAAAGATAAGTAAAGAGTTGCATGCTTGGGTTCTTCAAAGATGTATGAGCATCTTAAATATTCATTATCATCTAAATGTGCCCAAGTCTACTTTAAAAGGACAACTAGAATATAATCAGATTCCATCCAGCACTTCCTTCCATTAGCCAATTGAGCTCAACCCTTGAAACGTGCCTCTAAGCATATTTGCCAAGTGACTAGCTCCTGTCAAGGCCAAAAGCAGGTTGCTATTCCTAAAGGTTTACTCCCCTATATCCGTAGCATTACAATGTGAACCGTCCAAAATGCATGTGTAGCTGGACTCCAGTTATTGCCAGTCATGAGCACCAAATAGAATGTCCATATGGAGAGCTTCCCACTGATCGAAAATTTCAGCATCTAATCTGAATATGGCAAGAAACCACTCAAATTACTCGATGGGATAGATGTCTGAAACTTAACAAGTCTCCATCAATGAACTCACCCTTCCCTGTTTCTTCATAGATCTAACAAATTTTCTCACCCCAAATATGCAAATCAGAGCATTACCCCCCAGTTACCCAACTATGGTAAGCGACCTTCATAGGCATAGCAGATTACAAGCCTCCAAAGCATAAAATGCTACAGCTGAGAAAAGTACTGACATACAAAGAAAATAATGAGAACAATTCTCTTCTGCATTCCTTCATAAGCTGCAGAAGGAATCACTACTTGTCCCATACCCTCCATACAGCCAAAAACAGTTCCTCCATAAGCCTTGGATCTATATTTAAAATTCTCAGAACAAAATTTGCCCCCTCCTTGTTAATGGAGGACAGGTTTGACATCACCAAAAGTTTTGTTTGCCCAAATAAACTTGTCAGATCTGTTGGGGAACTGACACTGTATTAGGGAGTGGTTCTCCAATCACAAAGCATTTCCAACACATGCCTGCCCTGTCAAAGGGGTGGGTTAGGACTGGGACCAGTATCCTGCAATCAGCTCGCAACAGCAGCTTGGAGAAGGGAGTCTATTTGCACCACAGTGACCACATACACCCAAAGAGAATGAGAGAAAGAAACTATACCAACTGAACGGAGGGAAGAGGAAGTCTCTTTCTCACATCCAGCAACAATAAGAACTCTTTTCTTAGTTGTCTTCTTCTCTTGTTTAGCAACTATTAAGCTCCAACACAAATGGAATTACACTTCATGTCAAATTTAACAGAGTTTCTATTAAGGGCATAGCATGGCTTCTTATTATGGAAACTCTGTTGCATTAAGTAATCATATCTGCAACTCTAATTATACTTAATTATTTCCAAATGAGTGCCTTAAACTAGTCTGGCAATCATTACACTGTGGGGGCAATTGCTGAATATGTGGACTCAATGTAGATTGTAATATCTCATCCAAGCCGACATAATGACCTAATCATATGGTGTCTGTTCATGCAGAGATGGCTATAAAACTTGCAGCAGCAACATTTTCAGTTCATATATCTAACAACATGATCAGAATGGATGGATGAATTCCTAGAAACGTCACTATTAGAGGCATCTTTCATAAGCATACTTAAACAGGTTCAAAGGATTTCAATTACTAAAACAAACCAATAATTGAAAGAAATAGTCAAAAAAGTTTATCTCTGAACTAGACACCCATATAGTTTTGACATATTGTACAATATCCTCCAATAAACAGATCAAAGCATTTCATAACTGTCATCTTATAAGACATCTTTACCAAAAACATCAGATACACCTTACAGGGATGACCTGTTACAACATTTGGTATTGCTACAATCTTTATACATGGCCAATTCTTTGCAATCTTTGGTCTAGCTTGTTGGTCTTGCCATTACTAGTTTAATTATTTTCTTTTTTTTTGCAGAATTAAATGAGTGCGTCATTTGCTATGGGTTTGCCTTTTCATTTCAAAAGCATTCAGAAAAGCAAAACAAATGAATACCCATAAATTACACTATTGTTCTTTCTGCACACAATAGTAAATGAACCTGATGTCACAAAAATTGCAAACCTGCAAAAGTAAAAATTTATGCAAGCATGCAAAACAATAGCATTGTCCAAGATACCTAGAAACAGTTATTCAATCAAATGGAAAGTAAAAAACTTACTTATTTCAGAAGTAGAACCTTTCCTGCAATAATGTCTGGAATGCAACATGAAGCCAGTTAGAGAATAATAACTACAGACACTTAAAAAGAAGAAACAACAAATCATCAAAATCTTGACTCAATATATATATTAAGAAAAGGTATATTACTTTCATAAATCCTACTTCAAGATCTTGCTTACTGCAAGAGAACATAGGAACAAATGAAAGACAACAGACATATCGGATAAAAATAATACCCACTACTGCAGGAAAGTTTCTGAATGGTGCTTGGGCAATAGTATCCCGCTGGGCAAAAGATTTCACCACTACTTCCAGCATCAGCCCACTTATCTGCACCACCACAAGTATGATTTGGCTTTCCTGGAGGTAGCTGGTAATTGTATCTGCATAGTTTTTCCAGCAATAAGAAGCATGCCAATTCTTGAGAGAAAGTCAAGAAAATGTTAAAAAAGATCCAGTAAGAAAATCAACTTACGGATCACAAACCCCCGTAGTCTTGTTTAGTGTTGCAAGCGGGCAGTAGGCACCTAAAGGACAAGCTTCATTTGACACCAAAAAATATATATATTATAAAAGGAACTTCCATAATCAGTCATATATGGTGTAAGGTGTTGAATGCCTCAATAAACAATCTTATATAAGTAAAATGAACTTGCAATAGTGATGCAATCAGACCAAATATAATCATCCGAGATCAGATTTTCTTTAGAGTATATTTTTTCTTTTTTGTTTTGTTGTACATGAGCAAGCATGCTGGTGAGGATTCACTTGTTAGATATTTGTAAAAGCAACAGGATTACATTTCACTAACTTCATTCACTTATTCAATTTTTTTTTTTGTTGTTTCACATGTAACAATCACATAGATATGCAGCAAGTTTGATAAATATTTTTTGCCAATACTGTCTTTTCTCCAAGTTAGTATAAAATCAGAACTAGCACCATGGAATCTTGATAAAAGCTTTGGAAAAAAAATATTGATTGGAGATGTTATCAAACACTTGAGCCATGTGTGATGACAAAATGTTAGCTGGGTCATGTCCATAGATAACTCAATTTACTTACTGGAAACTGAGGAAGCAGCATACTGGGACTTGGTTGTTTAATAATATAACTGCCCCTACATGCCAAGTTTGAGCTAATTATTCCAAATATCTATGGATGATGCATGGATGAACCTGACAGGAGGTATCGTATTCCTACTTTCTGTCAGTAAGGTGCCTCCTCACATATGCTCCTCAGCATAAATCATCATATTGTTGTTCACAACCCTGACTGCTAAACTGTGTTTGAAGTTTTGTTGCTTCAGAAAGCAGTATATCAGACAATTCCAGTTATATATATATATAAAAGAAGCGTTCCATGCTTGATCATAACCTGCCTCATATCTCGTGATCATAACATTAATAAGGCTATAAATATAGTTCTACTGCCAAAAGGAATAAGTTTTTCAGGCATTTCTAGGTTTGATATCTTATTTCTTTTCACTTTTAGGGATACTATTTAGAAAGATTTAAGCTACTGCATAACATAATAAAGAAAACTCAAGAAGATATATTGTAACAACTTAGGACCTAGATCAAAAAGATTAGCTAAGAAGATATTATTTGGGCTCCTTGATTTGTATAAGTTCCCAAAATCTACCTAGTGCATAGCTGTAAAACTAAACACTCGCTGATATGAGCTCCCACATACTCTCCCTGTTTAAGTCCTAATGTCCTCGCCAATCTAAGAATCCAAATCCAAATCTAATCAATCCAATCATAATCACAAGTACCATAATCAACCTGTGGTCAAGTGCAAAAAAACCTATCTGCGATGTCTCCTAGTCCACATGGGCCATAGGTTGGATCTGCTTTAATACCATTTGTCATACCTAGGACCTCACCTAAAAGATGAGCTAAAAGGTGTTATTCCGGCCCCTTGATCTTGTGTAAGTATCCAATATCTACCCAAAGCATAACTAGTGTGGGACTAAACACTTGCTAGCAAGGGCTCTTATACATATAAAGGAGCATGGTCACAATGCAATACGGCAACAAATGAATCAAATTTTCCCGAATCAAGAATCTTTTCGTCCATGAGGATACATTCCTATTTAGTTATGTATGAATATTGGATGGAAACAAGAACTACAAAAGATAAACATTTTGCAAGTGTTGTCAATATGCTGCTCTTAATAAATTTATTGAAGTTCTATTTTAACTTCTATAAGTAAATGTAGTTAATGAGCACAGAAAACTACACATCCACTCAACATCACTTAGAATCCAACCTAAAACTAGTCACAGTTCACTCTAAAAGAAAGAATTGTGGAGTAGGATACGTACGTGTCATGCAAGTAAGCCCACGTGGACAGAAGAAACCTTGACAACAAGGACGACAATTAAGAGTTCTAGAAGGCATATCTTTGGAATCTTGAAGACTAATATTCTGATCTTGGCTGACACTGCATGACCATCCTGGTTCACATCCAGAAACCCATGAAGTCAAATTGCAGTTCTTGTTAGGTTTCAAGTAATTACTACCACGTCCATCATCATAGAAACTGCTGAAGTAGAACTTCATTTCTGCTGCTGTGCATAAGCGTTGTGTAAGATCACCTGTTGTTTCAATTAAATCCAGGATGAGAAATCAAGCAGTCCTGCCTTATCTCAAACAACTACTATTCAAGCATAGGAAAAATAATTTTCTTTAAAAAAAATGTGAGGAAAGCATCCTTAAATATATCATCATACTGACATGCAACTGGAGAATGTAAAGCAATGATTTACAGCATCTTGTTAAACACCATACTAGCTCTCAAGACACCAAGCAAACAGCAAAAACATAACACAAAAAACAGTAATTCCCCCAAAGTGAAAGTATTCTAATCTTACGCATCATCTCTCAAACATGAAAATTTAAGAGGCAAAAGAAAACACAGATCTTGACATTCTAATCTTAATAGTCATATTATCTCCCAAGGCACAATATGCAGCAATAACATATAACATAAACATGGTCACTTCCTTCAAAATAAACTATACCTACTCTAGGGATCAGTTGCACTAGAATAATCAGAATGTCATGTGCAAATTTAATTTGCTGACATGATACGTTTTTTAACTGTCACCTCTTTATGTTCATGCAGTTTAAGACTTTAAGCTGTAAATGAAGTGCCTAAAATGACGGATCAAAAGGTGAGGCAGCAATATCTTTGAGTTCAGTAATCTACACACTTGAATTGGAATTGTGATTCATACTTTGCCATCCATGCCTTACTAAAAGCTATGAAGCAATGCTATCTAACAAATTAATCTTTTTCATGTCCTCATCACAACATCGAATCCTGTCACCACCCTTTTCACTCCATGTTTTTGTAACTTTTCACTCCAAGCAGTATTGTTACTTACCACGTAAATCACATTAATATTTTCTGCAATGTTGATCTTATTTTCTAGGATGCTGCTACTTCTGCTGACATCTTGACTCATAAAACATCAACAGTTCTGGGTTAGCTAAGAAAATTTTCTTCTTCTTTTGTACAATTTTTATTTGGATTTCATCACCAGGTTGATGACACAAAATATTCTCCAAGTTTTCACTAATTTGTCCACCCAGCTCTTATTGTTTCGGAAATGGCACACAAGCACAAATGAAACCATAAACAAGATGGTATAGATGCTTAGTAAGTTAGAGTAAGTTACAAAATATAATAGTACAAGAAGATATGCTGATAACAAAGAAGAAAGTTGTGAGTTTCTAGATCACAGTCCTCCAGAGTTGCAGGTCATGCTTTGAAAACATTTTATGGGAGCGTGAGTCAAATAGAAGATACTAGCCCAAAACGGCTGTTGAGTTTTATCTATTTCCATTTTGATAATAATGGAAAGAAACAAGAATCATGTGCATGTACACAAGTGCACATGCTGACACATGTTCAGATGCATATTTACATACCCACCCACATACGAAATAAGTACCATGTGTATTGTTGGTTCTGTTAGATATCTAAGTCAAGGTTCTGTCATGAACATAGCTGTATATTGGAAAAGAAATAGCTTGAGGCTTTACTTAGGTTTAAATTCATACCCTTTGTGGTGAAATAACCTGTGACAGTTTATATCTCCTAGATGCATGCACTAGCTTTGGATTAGTTCACACAAGCACATGCACAAGAAATAGACAACGATGGAAACCTTGGTTTGCTATAACAGACCCTAGCCGATACGAAGCATATTAGACATATCAATATGATACTGAGTTTGAATACATCCTCCTTGCCAAGTATTACACCATGTCAATACTCAATATGATGTACTAGTTGGGTACCATAAGAGGATCATTACAAAGTCTACAAACCTTGATGGGAAGTAATCTAATCTCTAATTATTCTTGCCTCTTTTCTCTTAAACCTTGGATCAGACTATGGATCCAATAAACATCTGTTGAAGAAAAGGTCCATCAGATGGATAGATGCACCGTTTTGGATAGGTGGATGCTTGTTTAATAAAAGTATGCTTCCCCAGCAACACCTTCTCACCTTATACCTCTTCACGTCCATTAAACAGGGTGGAGTCATTTATCGGGCCCCTCCTCCAAAAACTAGGTGAGTGAGTCTAACAGAATTCTAATGCATTCATGGGCACTTACTAACAGTTGACTCAAGTCAATAGTGCAGACTTGGGCACTAAAAGAATGTGCTCAATTTCAATAATGTCTAAGAAAGAACATCATTGTGCTTTGAATTCTTTCTGACATTTTTTCTCTTGCATTAGGTCAGCTAGTTTTGGTTTGACGCTAACCCTCCAATGCCAGAGTCCCCTTGAAGTGCACAAAGCAGCTTGTTTTATATTAGGGGTAAATCACCATCTACAATTCACACCAACACATGGCAAATTCTACTCTAAAGGTACATAGTGTTTCTTGAATCAGGTGACATTCTCTAACTATTATTTTTTTCATTTGCTTCATCTTGCAAAATTAATCAAGAGGGTCTGTTTCAACTAAAATCTTCCAACACAAAAGGTAACCACTTGATAACCCTCAATGTGCATCAAGATATGTTTCTAAAGATTGCTATCATTATAAGTGATAGAACAGAGTTCATTACAATTCTAAACCAATCTAAAAACTAAAATAATCACTAGACCTAACAGCGGTTAAAAATTTCTAAACAAACGCACACACATGAGAGAGAGAGAGAGAGCAAATTGGATCAACTTTAATTCCAACCAGTGTCGAATCAAGATATGTTTGCACAATTAGACAGGGAAACCAGAACTTCAAGCCATTACTAAACAAAACAGGGAATATTAACCATAATTAGCTGCATCGACACACTAGAAAAGGAGACCACCCACTTCCAGCAAACCAGGTGCAATTCAATAAGCAAAGAAGTGCACCCCAAGGTAGCCCAGCTCACCAAAAAACATGAATAATTTGACTTGGCATTATTTGAGCAAGTGTGGTTGCAAAGTAATCATCTTTCTTGAATGAATCCAATCTTCAATCTTCCAAATAAACGAAAAAAATTTCCGAAAAGGAAACCTCAAAAACAGCTTGTACCTTGTGTTTCGTTTATACACTTCTCCAAAAACCCCAAATCGGCCGAGAAATCGAAAGCGCCGTTCCAGTCCTTCACCCTGGAAGACACATTCCAGACGTTAAGGCACCGATAAAGTTCAAGCTAAGTGCGATTCGACGAAGAAATACCAAAAGGCGACAACGCACCGGTCCTTGATGCAGAAACCCAGGTTCTTACTGGCTTCGTCCGCCAAGCCACTGGTAGGTTCATGATGCGGCTGTAAACGACCCAGGTGACGGAAGCGACCCGGTCGCTGCCGTCGTATCCGCCATCAACCTGGCAGCGTCCGAAGGGAAGCCGGCCTAGTAGAATGACGGCGGTGATAACGCCGGCGAGGGAAACGTGGGGGACCCACCTCGCCGGCATTCGAACCTTCCCGAGATAGAAAGAAGAGCGTTAAAGATTGGGTGCGAGGAGATGCGAGCCGTTGGATGTGGCGGTGGTCTTAGCTGAGGGGTGGTGGTGGGATTTAGAGTGGGGTTTATAGCCCACGATGCGAGGCAAGAGGCGAGAGACGCTGAGAGAAGAGGGAGCGATGGCGAGAATGGCGGGGGTAAGTGAGAAAGCCAATAAAACATCCACGTGAGACTGTCAGCGCCAGCGTCCACGGAAACATGGCCGACGTGCCACTTGGAAGGTACTCTGCAGGCTTCCTTGCAGTGCCGTTTCGTTTCCTTGCACCATTTGCCGGAGCCTTTTTTTTTTTTTTTAACCGGTGTCGTTTTTTTTTAACCGGTGTCAACATCCATTTTACGTGATTGATGGAAAAGGCAAAAATTTTATAAAAGTAATATTAGGATGAAAAACGTTATTTAAAATAATATTTTTTTTATTTATTATAATTTAAAAAAAATATTATTTGATGTAGCGTTTTAAGAATACTCATTTTTAAGTGATTTTAAATTTTGCACTTATAACTCAAAATCGATGCAAAACAATACTGATTTGAACAAGAAAACCTTTTTTCATTTCGATATTGTTTGGCATCAATTTTATATAATTGATGTGAAAGAAAAAAATTTTACAAAGTTAATGTTAAAGAAAAAAAAGACATCACTTTAAATAGTATTTTTTATGTTCGTTAAATAAAAATGCTACTTATACTTAAAAGCATCATTTCAAAAATATCACTTTAAACGAAGCTTTTAAGAAATTATTTTTATTTTTTATTTTTACACAACCTAGTGTTACACGAAGAAGTAGTACTTTTAAGAAGTACTATTTTAAGTGATATTTTTTTATCAAAATATACACCGTAAACAATATTTTTTTAAATATTATTTTATAAAATTTATTTTTTATATTAATTATATAAAATTTATGTCAAACGACATCGATTTAAAAATGAACTCTTGAAAAAGGAATCCTCAATCCTCTTTGCGAACTTTGCTTGCTCCGCGCATCAATCACATAAAATCGGTCTCAAACGGCAAAAAAAAAAAAAAAGAACTCTTTCACACGGAGCTTGCTTGCTCCGTGTTGCGCGGTAATTATTGCAGGATTATCGGGTAACGAGGCTGATGCTACCGTGTAAGATGCGAACAAATTTGAGAGCGTTTTTTTAGAAAGTCTAAATCCGGATGCGTAATGGGATCAGGTTTCCCTCGCAAAAAGAGCAATGGCATCACAACACTCGCCTTGGTTCGAGTAGATTTGTGAATAGAACTTTCGAGTGGTCCAGGTTGTCGACCAAATTCACGTCTAGATGCATTTCTTTCATTTGTTAAGTAAGTTTGGTGGAAGAAACCTTGTCGGGTGGGGAATGGGAGGCGTATGCTAATTTGAAGACGGGCAGCAATTCATGTGCGGTTGAGAATTTCTCTGCCACCTTGGTGGCTTTCAAAGACGGTACAAATATTGAGCAGACAATTGGATACCTAAGCTGCATGATGAGTGAAATGTTGTACAATGAGCCCACAAGATGAAACTAAGATTGATTATAACTTTTTATCACTGATTTCAACATTAGTAATTCAAAACAGTAAAGTATTCAAATAGAATTAAAAATATCAAGAAAATCGGAGGTTATCCCAATGATTGCACTTTCTTGGCCAGCTATCAGAGCTCGTGGAGCCTTTGGTTGGCACATTTCCTAGCATTTCTAAGCTGATAGTCATAGCGTAAATAGTTCACTCTCTTTTGGAACCTAATATGGTTCTGAAAATGATATTAAATTTTAAGGCATTTTCTGAAAATACCTCCTAACTTAAGCAAAATGATAATATATTTCATGTTATAAAAAAATCATGATAATTTTATATTTTAAGATTTAAAACCTTGCATTTGATGCCCATTTTTTCTTGATGATCTTGCCTTAATGATTCTGATCTGTCACCCCTTCGCTCCAGTTTGGCGATCCATCATTCCCTTTTATCGAAGCAGGAGATTTATTGGAGCAGAGATCCGAATACAGTGGATTAAATAAGGAGAATGTAATACTAAATTCTTTCATCAGGCCACACTTAAACGCCAAGCGATGAACCGCATCAGACGATTGGTCGATGAGGAGGAACTTTTTCAGGAGGATGACCAGGTGATCAGGATCTACTTCTTATTTCTTTCAGTCTAGATGGACGGAGCAGACTGATGATGGGTTCCCTATCTTTTCGGCTCTGAACACCAACAGGATCTATGTATCGAAGAATGATCTTCTTATTCGACCCATTACGCGGAGGACATTCATATGGCATTATGGGACCTTGGAGTGAATAAGGCCCCTGGGCCGGAATGGATTCCCTTATTTATTCTTCCGCCACTATTGAGGTATCTTGGGCCAGGATGTTATTCAGGCTATCCAGATGGTTTTTCAGTTGAAATCCATTCCCCGTAGTAGAATCAGATTTGTAATCCTGATGCCTAAATGCCCAGATGCTTCCACTCCCTAGCACTACTGGCCTATTAGCCTATGCACTACCTTATATAAGGAATGTGCGAACCTCTTGGTCTCTTGGATGCATCAGGTGATCCCTCGACTTATTTCTCCTGAGCAAGGGGCTTTCCTCAGAGGGCACAACATCACTGATAATGCCCTGTTGGCTCAGAAATTCATATATGATCTTCAGAGAGCCCCTGGTCGTCAATGTCTCATGGCCATGAAGCTGGATATGGAGAGAGCTTACGATAGACTGAGCTAGGCTTTTCTGCACAGTACTCTTGATGAGTTTGGGTTCGAGGAGCTCTTTATTGACTGGATCATGGCTTGTGTTTACCATTCATCCTTTTCTATCCTTGTTAATGGTGGCCAGATGGATTACTTTCACTCTGAAGTGGGTTAAGGCGGGTTGTCATCTTTCGCCATTTTTATTCATCCTCTCTGCTAATTCTTTATCCCAGGCTCTATCTCAGGCTCAACAGGGACTCTTCTTTGGTCCCCTATAGCACAGGCTCCCGAGGGCCCTCACTTTTCCACCTTCTGTTTACTGATGATTGCATACTCTTGGAAAAGGCTCAATCTGTAATGCTTCTATTTTTGCCACTATACTTCAGTCTTATTGTTGGGCATCTGGATAGAAGGTTAATATGAGTAAATTCTTGATCTGCTTCTGCCCCTTGACGACTTCTACATTAAGGGGGTCTATCACGCAAATCATGGATATCTCTGTTCAGGCTGATAGGCTATCCTATCTGGGGATTCCTATATATCGAGGAGACAGCCATGGAATTCTGATTTCAGTGAGCTTGAGAGGCATATCCGTGATCATCTGGATGGATGGCAGGTTACTGGACTATCTATGATGGCGAGGATTACCCTTTTATGATCGGTGCTTTCCTCTCTTCCTCTCTATCTATTATCTAATGCTGATATTCTTTTGACTTGTTTGAGGAAAATTAAGAGATACTTCAGGGACTTTCTTTGGGCCTCGATGCAGGATGGATATGATCTTCATCTATTGGCTTGGAATATTATCTGTTTATCAATTTTTGAGGGGGGCTTGGGATCCAATTCCTCACTATTAGGAGGGAGGCTTTGATTGCTAGGCATGCCATGCGGTTTTGCTTAATCCACACTGTATGTGGAGCTCTTTTATGCATACCAAATACAGTAACTAATCTTCTTTCACTGATCTTTAGTCTACTCGAGGGTACTCTTTCTTTTGGAAAGAGGTCCGTCGTCATGTTTCGGTTATTCTGAATAGCATCTCATGGCTGATTGGTGATGGAGCCTCAGTGGATGCTGTTCAGGATACATAGTTGCAAACCTCCCCCTGTCTTGAATGGCCTACCTTTGTCAGCACATTCCAAGTGTACTGAGAGTCATAGACTTATTTACCCAGGACCATTCTACTTGGGACACTCCATTGCTATCTAGCCTATTTAGGGATGAGCTCTATTGTCGCATTCTATTTATTTCTCTCTTCCGGGTCATACCTCCGACATCAGGGTTTGGCAGAGATCCGATATCGCTCACACTCCTATTAGGGATCTTCTGAGGATTTATAGACCTCAGTCCCTGCAGTCGATGGATGTGGCATGGATATGACATCTTTCCATTCATCCTAGGGTTCGGCTTTTTGTTTGGAAGCTTGCACGGAACTGTCTTCCGACCTGCTCCATGCTCTCCAGACATGGGCTGGGCATTCAGCCTACTTGCCCACTATGTGGCTTTACGGAGGAGACGATTGACCATGCTATTTTCAGAGCCAGACAGATATGACATATTTTTTATGACCAGCCCTGGGATGATGATACTTCTTCTCACTGTACATCCTTTCTAGGTTTGATCAAGCAGGATTGGCTGAGGGGCTTCTACCGTAAGGGTACTACGAGGGCTTATATAGCTTACCTGATCTGATTATCTCAGAACTAGCTTGTGTTCACTGATGAGACAACTTCGTCCCACAGGATTGTCAGGACATCCTTCTCATTATTCAAGGAGTTCACTTTCTATCACTCAGTTATTGATTCTGCTAGCCCTGGCCTCTAGAGCTCCCATGTTGCCTTGGCAGCGCACCAGCGAATGATCTTTATTTCTTGAGAGCCTCCACCTCTAGGGTTTATCAAAATTAAATTTGATAGAAGTGTTCGTGGTAGATCTGTGGGTTCGGCTTTTGTGATTCGAGGGACGAATGATGCATTATTGGAAGCTGGTGGATTTGGTCTACTGAACTCATCGGTCCCTCTTGCTGAACTGTCTGCTGCATGGGCTGGTATTTCCTATGTCATTCGTAGTCTAGACGCCCATTGTATTATTATTGAGGGGGATTCTATTAATGTTATCCACTGGCTCTAGCAGGTTTCAGTTGATAGTTTGCTAATCAACCTTTTGATTCATGACATTCGCTCTATATTTCAGAAAGTTCTTAGCGCTCAGATTTGGCATATCTATCGGAAAGCCAACTTTGCGGCTGATTGGACTGCTGCGAGGATAGCCTATCATTCTGGATTTTAGATCTGGATTCAAAAAAATTCTTATCCTTCTACTCTTACTTAAATTTTATATTTAGATACATCCTACTAGATTCATCTTAAATTGGTATAATCATTCGTTTGTTAAATTTTTTTTCTTTTTATTTAAATAACATTAAAACCCAACTCAGAATCCGACAACGGTGGAACAGTGCGCAGTCCAATACCAAGGACCTGAGACGCTTTTTTTTTTTCGGTTCTGTCAACACTTCTGCTGTTTGCCGGCCGAGCACTGGATAAGATTCGAAAGCAAATTCTTTTTAAAATAAGAACGAAAAAGGATCTAGCTAGATAGGGCTGGAGACACCGCAACGCCCCCTTCAATTAGCTATAAAAGACCGAGTCAATAGATTGTTGAGAAGCTTGTTTTCGAAACAGCTTCTTGTCATCCCAACGGTTTTCTTTAAATATAGCTGTTGTCCCTGCTGTGCCGCCATTTTACAAATGGCATGCCTCAGAGCAAAGAAAGGGTCAAGGTTACGTAAAGACTGACAGGATTATATAAAATTTGCTGGCATCCACTCCTCGTCTTCTTCGACGAGGAATTACAGGAGCTTACCAGCTGGAATTACAGGAGCTTCCCAGCAGGCAGCAGGCTTCTGGAGCGGGGGGATGTTAATGGTGGCTGCATCACGCTCGTGGCATCTCGAGTAGGATCGGCTTCATTCTACTCGCCTGTCGCCATTGCCATCCATTATTTTTATCATTAAATGATTGCTTTATATAAAAAATTTGATAAAGAACTAGATGATTGTAAAAAGTTCGATCAAGAACAATACCTTATCCATATATAAGCGGAATTCATGCAACCTATTTATCTCTTTAATTTCATATAATACCATTAACAGCGCCCAATATATTGTTTTATGTTTAAATAAATGTCACAGTTTCTAAAGGGATATTAACATGAAAGCAAGTTAGATTTTAGCAGCAATAACAAGGTTGAATGGCGGCCGTTATGATAATAACAAACATTGTCATGATAAGAGTTATGACAAATATAAGACATAACTAGTTAATTATTGTTACTTAATGTCACCAAAGGGCTTGCTTCCTTAATAAAAGGCATGTTTTAGAAAGTAATGCTTCTAGTTGATACGGAAGTGGCATCCTTATTCAGTCAAACATAGCGGTATCTTTTTTTGCTGACTTTTTCACTGTTGCTCTGGCGATTTCCGAGTGATTTCCACACGATTTCCGCGCGAATTTTGTTGCTGTTATCATGTAAGTCTTGCTCTCCCTCGGCGATAGCTGTGGTGGATTGGCCGATAGGTGTGGCGACTTCATTTTGCTGTGACGGAGTTACAGGGGTTTTGCTACAGTGAATTTGACGCGCCCGGTTTTTAAAGCTCTATCGTGTAAGTCTTGCTCTCCCTCGGCGATAGCTGTGGTGTTTTGGCCGATAGGTGTGGCGTCTTCATTTTGCTGTAGCGGAGTTACAGGGTTTTGCTACAGTGAATTTGACGCGCCCGATTCTTAAAGCACTCTTCCTTTGCTTTAAGATTTGGGATCCGGCCGTTTCTTCCGCTTGATCTCCGGCGATCCCCGCCGTTGGGTTTCTTGCTTCATCCGTGCTATCGTGGTGAGGCTCCTGTCTTCCCTATGGCCTCCGATCGAGCTGCGGGAGGTCCGGCTTCGAGCAGAAGGGGATTTGAGCAGGGGTTTAAATGGGTATCGTCGTCTCCCTCTCCGGCGGAGGTTGCGACACTTGAAGCATGTTTTCCGGCCGTCGTCCAAGTCCCAGAGACGCTGTTGGAAGATGAAATGTCTGAATGGAAGCTCAGGGCAGTCCTCGCCCGCTCTTTCATGAGGTGGGTTCCGGCCGAAGCCTATATCAGGGAATTCCGCAGAGCTGGGATCTCGGGTTCTATCGTCCCAATCTGCCTCTCATTCCGGTGCTATATCTTTCGATTTGAAGACCCGGGAGCATGTGAGCTGGTTCTTAATCGCCCATGGGTGGTTAATGGCCAGATAATTGGGATGGAAGCCTGGAAATCGGAGTTCTTCCCGGCTGCTGACTCCATCTCCTCTGCTTTGATTTGGATGAGACTGCCTAATCTCCCGATGGAGTTCTGGCGTGAGGACATTCTTAGGATGATCACGGAGCCTGCGGGGAGCTTCTTCGGAGCTGATTCTGCTACTCAGATGAAGAACCGAGGCGGCTTTGCCAGGGTGGCCGTCCGCGTTGATCTTCTTCGCCCACTGCGTCCAGGGACTCGAATCCAGGGGACTCAGGGACCGTTTTGGCAGCAATTCATCTTCGAATCGGTGGAAGGAATCTGTCCCAAGTGTGGCTCTCTGCATTTGGCTGGATCCTGCTCGCTGGCGTCTTCGTCTGATGCGAAGGAGGATGACAATGGCCCTGTTTTCGGGCCGTGGATGGCGGCCGTTCGTCAACGGAGGTCTGTGCTGAAGGCCTCCCCGGCAGCTGATTCTTCAGTGTCGAAGCCTTCTCGCCCTGTTTCTTCTCCGTGCCCTGTCCCTCAACCCGGTTCTTCTTCGTTGGAGGTGTCTGAGGGATGGCAGATTCCGGCGAAGATGGCTCGGAGGCGCCTCCCTGCGTCGCTGCTGGGTGCCTCGGCTACTCAATTTCAACTGGGGGAGACAAACAGTGCTGGATTAGTGGCCGTGCCGGTTTCCTTGGTGCGTGCCGGTTTCAAGGTATCCTCTGCTGGGAAGAAGAATATCAATCAGGTAGCAGTCCCTGATCTTTCTCTCAATATAACTCCCAATCCATTTGCCTCTCTGGGATCTGGATCCAATGTAGGGGGCCAAGTGGAAATCAGGGATGGGTGTTCGGGTCCCCTTAAGCGGGCCAGACCGGTTGATAGTCTGCCCCCAAGATCAGTCACTAGAGTGGAAAAGAAAAAAGGAAAAGGCAAGAGCTCTAATATCAAATGTAAAGTGGACCTTATCCCTTCTTCACCTACTAAATCTGAGCCCTCCGGTCGTCGGGCCGTTGCTCTGGGCAGTGAGGTCACCACTGTAGCTATTATGGGGCAGGAATTAGTCTCCTTATCAACTGTAGATTCCCTCAGGTCTGTAGAAACTGTACCTAGCTCAGGTACTCTGCAGACTCATGGCTCACATTATTCGGAGGGTGGCACCCCGTCTGTAGGGCGCCTTTCAGATTATGTTATGGATGAGGACCAGGGGGGGCCCCCTCTACCTCCAGTTAGTTTTATGAAGATCTTATTATGGAATGTTCGAGGTGCTAGTAAGCCCTCATTTCGGTCCTCCTTTGGTAGATTGCTTCAACTTCATCATTTTGATATATGTGTTCTCCTTGAAACCAGGCTGTCGGGGGATACCTTGTTACGATTCCGGAGACAGATTGCCCGGTCTTGGTCCTCTTATGCAGTGGAGGCTGTGGGTATGTCTGGTGGTATTTTGGCCATTTGGCGTGATCCAGCTGTTACGATTGAAGCTTTTCATCATTGTAACCAGCAGATTGGCCTTGTTGTCAAGGAAGGGACCTCTAATCCCTGGCTCCTTTCGGCAGTCTATGCCAGTACGGACTACCGGGAGAGACGGGTCCTTTGGTCCGAGCTGCTTTCCCTCCTTGATCGAGGTCTTCCTTCTATTATTGCTGGTGATTTTAACTGTATCACTGAGGCTAGTGAAAAGCGGGGAGGCAGAAGAGTTACTAGCTCAGCTGATATCAATGAATTTAGGTCCTTTATTGGTTCCTCTGGTCTGATGGATTTGGGGTACTCGGGGCCCCAATTTACTTGGTGTAATAATCGGCAGGGGTCTGCTCGTGTGTGGGAGAGATTGGACAGAGCTCTTGCCTCGGCTCTGTGGACTCAGATGTACCCGGCAGCTTCTGTTACTCATCTCCCTAGGATCGCCTCTGATCACTGCCCCATTTTGATATCTACTGAGGCTGAGCTCCATCAGAGAAAGCAATTCAAATTCGAGCGGTTTTGGACATTCCATTCGGCAGCTCGCACAATCATTTCTCAGACTTGGCACCTTCCTGTAAGAGGCAATGCTGTTTATAGGCTATCTCGTCTTTTGTTGACCAGCCGTAGATTGTCTAGATGGAATAAACAGGAGGTTGGGGATCTGGTTAGACAAGTGGAGCAGGTCGAAGCCACTATCAGTGCTCTTCAGGCTAAGGAGGACCACGACGGTCTTCTTTTGGACTCTGATCTCTCCCTTCTGCGAGAGAATCTTGCTCAGCACCATTCCCTTCTTCGGCAGCAGGAGGTGTTTTGGAGGCAGAGATCCAGGATTCAGTGGATCTGTGAAGGGGACCGCAATACCAGATTTTTTCACCAGGTCACACTCCGTCGGAGGGCTGCTAACAAGATTCGGAGGTTGGTCGATGATGAGGGACATTTCCTGGATGATATTCAATCTATTCGGTCCCAGCTTCTCCATTTCTTCCGCTCTAGGTGGACTGAGACCACTGCTGTGGGTGCTCCGGTTATTCAGGTTGATAATTCCAGGAAAGTTTCCTCTGAGGAGAATGCTATGCTGGTCAAGCCTATTTCTGTGGAGGAGATTCGTCGAGCTCTCTGGGATCTTGGTCCGGATAAGGCTCCGGGGCCTGATGGTTTCCCTCCATTCTTTTTCCGTCACTATTGGGATAGTGGGGCAGGAGGTTGTTATGGCGGTCCAGTTTGTTTTCCAATCTAAACTCATTCCTAAGGATTGGAACAGGACTCTTATCACTTTAGTGCCTAAGTGCACTAATGCTTCTATTCCTCAGCACTTCAGGCCAATCAGCTTATGCACTACTTTATATAAGGTCTGTGCCCGCCTTCTTGCTAGCCGTCTCTGCGAGGTGATTCCCCGTATTATTTCTGTTGAACAGGGGGCTTTTATCAGAGGGCGTTCTATTTCGGATAATATCCTTATTACTCAGGAGTTTATGCATGATCTGCAGAGAGCCCCAGCTAGACGGTGTCTTATGGCTGTCAAACTTGACATGGAGAGAGCTTACGATAGACTGAGTTGGGCTTTTCTTCAAAGCTCTCTTCAGGAGTTTGGTTTTGACGGGGTGTTTATTGAGTGGATTATGGCTTGTATTCAGAGGCCTTCCTTTGCTTTTGGTTATTAACGGGGGTTTGACTGAGTTTTTCCAGTCTTCGGTAGGGTTACGTCAGGGCTGTCCTCTATCCCCCTTGTTATTCATTTTGGCCGCGGACGATCTTTCCCGAGCTTTTTATCAGGCTCAATGTGATCGGGCGATTGTCCCTTTTATGGATGGGGTTGGCGGTCCTTCTGTCTCTCATCTCATGTTTGCTGATGACTGCATTATCCTGGGTCAGGCCTCTATTGAAAATGCGGTTTCTGTTGATTCTATTCTGCAGCGGTATTGCCAGGCCTCGGGTCAGAAGGTCAATTATCTTAAATCTTCCATCTGCTTTAGCCCGAAGACTTCCAGGTCTATTAAAGCAGCCATTATCTCTTTGCTGGGTATCTCTACTCAGACTGACCGGTTTATGTATCTGGGGATTCCCATGACCGGTAGACGTCCTCGTTGCTCTGACTTTGCTGATTTAGAGAGGAGGGTTCGTCAGCGTATTGAGGGATGGCAGGTTACCGGCCTATCTATGATGGCCAGAGTCACCATTATTCGATCGGTTCTTTCCTCTCTGCCTCTCTATTTGCTTTCGAATGCGGCCATCCCTATTACTTGCCTTCGGAGGATTGAGAGAATCTTCAGAGACTTCCTTTGGGCCTCCATGCAAGATGGGCACGCACTCATCTATTATCCTGGGATATGATATGTATGCCTATTCAGGAAGGTGGTCTCGGGATCCAATCTCTGAGGATCAGACGGCAAGCCCTCTTGGCCAGACATGCTTCTCGTTTCCTTCTGGAGCCGCAATGTATGTGGAGTTCTCTTATGCGGGCGAGGTATGGTGAATGGAAGCCTGGGGAGTGTATTGGGCCGCCCAGGGGGTGCTCCTTCTTTTGGAAGGAGGTATGTCATTATGGTGAGTCTATTCTTAAGAGAACTACATGGATGATTGGAGATGGTCATTCTGTTGATGTGATTCAGGACTCCTGGATATCTGAGCTCCCTCTTTCTCAGTGGCCTTCTTTTATCAACATTGATGTCCCCTCCAAGATGAAGGTTAGGGATTTGATTTCTTTAGATCCCCCTTCTTGGGATACCGATAGAGTGATCAGGTTCTTTGGTGATGAGCTCTCTCGGCGGATTTTATCTATTCCTCTCACCTCCGGACCTTCGACGGATGCTAGAGTTTGGCAGAGATCCTGTCTTTCCAAAGCCCCTCTTAGGGATCTTATGAAGGTTTTCAGGCCCCAGCCCCTGGTCACGAAGGATGCTGCTTGGATCTGGTCGCTTCCTACTCTCCCCGGGTCCAGGTATTCATCTGGAAGCTTCTTTGGGACTGTCTTCCGACGAGTGTCATGCTTTCCCGTAGGGGTATGCCTATCCAGCCGACTTGCTCTCTGTGTGGATTGGAGGATGAGACTGCGGATCATGCGATCTTCATATGTCCACGAGCCAGGTTGATTTGGCAGATGATGGGTTACTCCTATAATGTGGGTGGTTCGGGATCCCTATGTTCCCTCTTCTTTCTTGATCTCCGGAGGGCTTCCCAGCATAAACAAGGTCTCTGGGCGATCACGGCTTATCAGATTTGGATATCGAGGAACCACCTCATCTTCTCTGATGATGTTACCACTCCACATCGGCTTGTTAGAAGGATCAGATCTTTGTCTGCGGATTATGCCCAAGCTTTTCATGTTGTTGGTCTTGAATCCTCTGGCCTCTGGGGTTCCCCTGCTGCTTCGGCAGCGAACCGGCATACGGTTTTCATTTCCTGGGAGCCCCCCCACCAGGGTTTATCAAAATCAACTTCGATGGGAGTGTCCGTGGCAGAGCTGCTGGGTCTGCGTTTATTATTCGTGGTCCTCAGGGTGATATGCTGGCTGCGGGTGGTTTTGGTACCCTTGATTCCTCTGTCCCTATGATTGAACTTTATGCAGCTTGGGCAGGTATTTCTTATGCCTCTCAGCACTTCCATACTCATCGTCTCGTTATCGAGGGTGATTCGATGACGGTTATCCGATGGCTGAGAAAGGAGAATATTTTCAACGGCCCCAGTATTCCTATTCTCAGGGACACATGGTCTATTTTACAGAGAGTTGGTTCTGTCCGGATTCGTCATATCTACCATGAAGCCAACTCGGCGGCCGATTGGATAGCAGCATTTGTGGCTCAGCATGCTGCTGGTTGGATTTGGCGGCTGGGTGATCCCTGCCCCTCTGTATTACAGCAAATTTTGTATTCTGACATATCTGGGATAATTCGTACTAGATTAGTATGATTATCCGCTTGTACCAAAAAAAAAAAAAAAAACATAGATTGGAAATTGGCCGGAGAGAATTAAAATTGTCTCATTCCTCTTGATTGTTTAATGAAATTGGTGTGAATCAAATAATATATTTGGACCTCCTAACCAGTACACCTTAAAATTTCCCATGAGCAAATTGTTAGAATATTTTTATTTTCAATTTTTACTTTTTTAAGGATTCCATTAGATATTTAAACATAGGTGCACCTGTATTTTTTTAATATCCACAGGTTTCAAGTTGGGCTTATGATGATGGATTAGCAGCAACAAATGCAATCGCTCTCTAGCTCAGCTTGGCCAGCTAACATGTGGATATCTCTCTCTTTGCCACAAGTTCTTTCTAATCTAGCTCCTTTCATTTATTTATTTATTTAGTTTAAAGCAAAGGGAGAGTACATTAAGCTTAAGCTCAGCAAGAATGTTTCAGAAAGAATTTATCCCGAGTTTGAGCCTCTGCATGAGGTTCAACTGTGCACAAAAGGAAAGTTACTAGTCCATAAGTGGATTGCCTCGTGGTTGAGAACAAATCCTACGGAAAAATTTATAATATGATAATCCTCTCGCATCATATGACGATAACTAAATTTACCAGTTGATAATGGAAAGGCCTTCTTCACATGACAAACATCGTATGAATACTTTTAGAGAATCTCTCAATCAACCAGATAATCGCTATAGCTGTATTGCCTTCTCAAATATAATGTGAAGTTGGAAAATATTCGGTAGCTTTAATTACTTCTCATGAAATAGCTAATAGTTCTGCAGCTAGCAACGAAGTCATTTGGATACAAATTGCTTTAGCCATAAGAATTCTCCCAAAGTCAGCTAGCCCGAACCATGAGAGAGAGATAGAGAGGGAGATAGAGAGGGCAGCATTCCACTGCTCCTCCCATGACCGTGCCGGATGCCTTGATGGCGCCGGCCGGCCATGGAGGCCCTGCCGCTCGAGGTGGCTAAGGAGGGGAGAAAAGAGGGCCGCTCCTATGCAGCGGGAGCCGGCTTGGCTCCCGTATCTATTCGGGCTCCAACGGTGTGACCGTCGTCTCGTCGAGCTTGGATCGTGGGCAGTGGCTCCCATCAGCATCGGAGAGGCATCCGGTGGGGTCCGACCGACCTCCTTGGCCGGCTGTGTTACCGCCACAGTGAAGGTGGCGAGAGAAGAACAGAGAAGAAAGAAAGAAAGAAAAGAAAAAAAAGGAAAGAAGAGGAGGGTGGCTGTCGTTGGTGGCAGCCCTAGGCCGCCAACCACTCCCTTTTCCCTTGGTTCGGGTGAACCAAGGGAGAGAGAGAGAGGAAGGAAAAGAGAGGAGCTGGGCCCAAATTCGGCCCAACTCAATTAGCCCTTTTAGGCTGATTTTTTGGGCTCCAAATTGGGCCAAATCCGATGAAAGGAAGATGATGTTTGGATCAGTGTTGATCCTAGTTTCTTGGAAGATTTTTATTTCTCCGTTTGGACTTATATATTTGAAGATATTCAAGCCCCAAGTAAGTCACAGGATTAGACTGGATAGAGTTTAGAAATATTTTGATGTGCGGATTTTGGAGATTAAAAATTGAAAAATTGATGTTGTAAGTATCCAGGTGCCCAAATAGCTGATTTACGCTTTTGGATTAGCGTCGAAAGGTAAGTAAGTCATTTATCACTATTTTCATAAATAAGTAAGCCATTTATCATGATTTTTATGAATTATTAAAGTATGAAAATTATGGATTTAAATGCTATACTGACATATCTTGCATTATTTAGAAAATAAAAAATAAATTTGTTACTCTTATTTGCAAGTGAGCATTGACTATGATCGTCTTTATAATTATGATATTTGCAAATAATTTGGTACCTATACTTGCAACCGATCAATTGGCATGGTATTTGAAATTGCCAAAAGTTTTATAAATATATATGTGTATTTGACAGGTTTAAATCATTGTAATTGTGAAAATAATATGGATTCCACGTTCGCAATAATATATGCTATTTTGCAAATGTGATATAGAAATGATATTTTGTATATACGATAATATGTCCCTCCGTGGTCCATTATGATATGATGTGATATATTGCATGACTCACATGACTTCGGATCCCATCTCCATAGGAGGAATATATGGAGGACATTCGCCTATGTGGTGTGCCGTGAGGACACTCGCCCATGGGGTGCTGTGAGGACACTCGCCCATGGGATATGCTATGACAGGATATGACATGTTATGCTACATAACTCTGGGATCCATCTTCATAGGGAAAATATGTGGAGGACACACGCTCATAGGGTATGTTGTGACAAGATATAATGTGTGTTTATGACGCTGGTTTCAGAACCCTGACTCATAGGGGATATTTATGGAGGTTATGCCTGATGGGTGTTTTGTTTATGTGGACATAGTGTGTGACCATGTGCATTATTATAAAATAAATTTTTACATGCTATTTACAGTGACATAGTGGTTTTGTTCTGGAATTGTATATACTATATAGTATTTGCTTCCAAAATTATTTGAAGCATATGGAATGCATGTTTTGATAACATGGCAAAATGTAATTGAAATGTGGAAGCTTGATACGTGTTTATTATAAAAAATTTGAGTTGATACAAGCTTGAAATGATTATATAATTATAGTTGGCTTACTTCCTGAGTGTGAGCTCATTTAAATCTCACAATGTTTTTCAGAGCCACAAACTGATGATGAAGTATGAGGTAGTTGGAGCAGCTATTAGTGTAACTTAGATCCAACATTTTGTTGTTACCCCATTGATTTATATATTTTTGGCATGTAGCCTAAAACATGTGATTATGGCTTGTATTAAAATATTTTAAATTTGGATGATATATTGTTATTATCCCTCTTTGTGTTAAGTGTTATGTTTCAAGATGCTTTACATGTCAGGTATGCAGCGGGTTGCAATCCCTAGATTCAACATCGGGTCTGCGGTGTCACAGTAATCCTTGGAAATAATTTTGTGGTATAAGTATTAGGAAAAGTTGTAGTGGAACTGAAGATACATTTGAGAAAAATCCGATCTTTATGAAATATTATATATTTTTAATATTAAAATAAATCTAATTAGTGGATCTCTTCTTGTATCTAAATAAGTTTGTTATTGCTCATAAGGAAAAGCTTCTTATCTGAAGACTTATTTCAATAAAGTATACCTTCCAATACCTTGAACAAAATTCTTTCTTTATTACAATCTTAAATCTTCCAAATAAGGCATGGTTGGCTTGGTCATATGAATCTTGCTCAGATTCATTACATGACTATAACTCAAATTTGGTTGCTAATTTACCCAAAAAACAATCAGCAAGACAAAATTAGGGCTCATCAAATATGATTTCTAACAATCGTTAATGGCAATTAGTGCATATTGTGACATGGAAGGAGAAGGGAAAAAAAAAAAACAGAGAGAGAGAGAGAGAGAGGAAGAAAGAAGGCTTACTGGTGGCATTTAAAGCTCCATAATAGTAGGAAAATATTAACTTACTTATTATTCCTGCTAGACTCGTTCATAATCCAGCTTGTTGTTAGTTTGATGCTCGATGAGTAGGGGCTTATATGGTTAAATAGAAAAGGAAGGAGGGTCTAGATGAGCCTTATCCCTTGCTCTTTGACTTGAAAAGGAGACAAACTACATGTTCAATTGACATACAACTTCTCTAATCATGTGGAGGCATGAGTCTCAGATAGATTGCTAGAGATGTTAGGGTTTTGATTGGAAGTAAATTGAGGTGGTAGGTGAGTGGAGGATGGCAAATTTTTAGAAATTGGGGGAAGAGAAGATAAAAAGAGAGTTATGGGGTGGGGGCTAATAGGGGAGGAGGGAGGTGATGAGAAGAGAGAAGAAGTCTAAGGAGAGTAGGGCTACAAATAGATTGGGCCAACTTATGACATAACTTAGTCATGACCTGATTAAACCTAATCTAATTCATATTTGAAGACCCATTGATCTAATCAAGATCAAAAATTGGACTCAATTTGAAAATTAAGTCACGCATGGGTTTTACATTTTTCTCTATACATGTAATGTTTATATAAACTAAGAGACCAAATTTTATTGATACACTATGAGATAAAAGCGGGTACAAAGAGTTTAGAAAGAACTTAAACTTCAACTCTCACTTGGCTAAAAAGACTACATGTCCACTCAAACCATAAAGATCACATATTGAGTATTGATGCCTAATAACTCATATTGCATTAGCGTCATTTGTCAACAACTATTACGCCTAACAAATCATATGAAAACATTTTACATCAATTAATAGAAATCAATTCAAGAAAAATATGAAATTAATTAAAATATAAGAAAAAAATAATTTTAAAAATATATTTTTAAAAATATATTTTAAAATATATTTTTTTAAAAAATAATTTAAAATATATTTTTTTTATTTTGAAGAGATTTTTCGTAATTAAATTCACAATAGGGATGAGTGGCAATATTGTTTCTTTTGGTGAAGCATGCTTCCA